>JAUBNQ010000025.1:1557967-1573150 GCA_032353495.1 Ctenopoma kingsleyae
GCAAACTTTTCCCCTCAAGATGTTTAGTAACCTCATCTGAATTTATTTTAACCTCTTCCAACAAAACTCACATTCAGCAACTAGAATGGAAACTCAGCTCCGCACAGAGAAACACACACGTCACTACTGGCATCCTGGTCGAGGATGAGGTGAGATGGCGGAGATGGGGACTTTGTCCACGTGGAGAGGAACGAGAAAGAAAGTGGTGAGAGGAGGAAGGAGGACAGAAGTTCAGTTGGACAGGCAGAGAGCTGGAGAGCTAAAGATAAGAGAGGGGAGGGAGATATAGCTATGGGGAGGGAGGGGAGAGAGGGTGTGTTGGTGGTGGGTGGGGGGTGGGGTTAGAGGATTTGGAAGCAGGGAGCATATCCATCAGAGATCTTTCCTGGTATCAAACTGGAGCGATCAGTGATAAAAAAGTGAACCTGGAAACGGCTGTAGCTGCAGTGGGAGTTCACTGGGCTGCAAATAGGTCCTTCTGCCCTTTCTCTCTCTCTCTCTCTCTCTCTATGCCTGTCTCTCCATCTCTATGTCACCCCCCCTTCCTTCAGCCACTCTTGTTGCCTTTATAATGACTCGAAAAGCCAGTACTACAACTTTTCTTATACTCAGGCTGCCACTGATGCCCGTTCTCCAATGATCTTTGTGCCCATGATGATATTCACACATGTTTATTTCTCACTGGATCTGCAAATATAATACACTGCCACATCTCCATGCTATTCTACCAACTGAATGACCATTACAGAATCTCTGAACACCCGCCCCACGCTTCCCTCCTTTCTGCACTTCATCTCGCTCCTCCACCAAAAAAAAAGCTCCACAAAAGAAGAGAAATGAAACAAGCAGAGGGTTTTTCTTCTTTCTGCTGCGCCCCACCCTTTTCTAGATAGATAGAGAGAGAGAGAGAGGGAGAGAAGGAGAAGAGGAAGAAAAAAACATAATTTATCTGTGTATTATCAAGAAAGGCAGACACTTTAATCAGTCAGCTATGAAGTCAGTATTTCCATTCTTATCTGTTGCAGGAGTGGAAATGGAGAGGAGATAGCGTTCTGGGAGCCCATCGGTGGGCAGGAATGATAATGGGGGGGGGTTGAGGGTGAGGGAGGGAGTTGGTGGTGGGGGGGTTGGGGTGGCTAGGCTATTGGACCGCTGTGTCAGCGCTATCTGCACCCATTATCAACGGCCTTATCGGCCCTACCATCAGCCTCGCTGTAATGGGGCCAGTTCAACTTTCCACATTATCATACCGCCAAGACCTGGTTCACCAAGGCTAGGGGTCTGGCTGGAGACAGAGGGAGAGAGACGGGGTGGGGGAGGAGGGGGGGGGCAGAGGTAGATAGATAGAATGAAAGAAGGGGTGATAGGGAAGTGGAGGTGGAGGGGTAGAGGCAGAGGGAGGATAGAGGGTCGAGAGGAAAGGGAGAGAAGATTATTTGAAAGAGTGATGGTGAGGACTAAAAAATGATAATAAACATCACAGCTCTGTTATTTAACCTGATATCACAGTGACATTGTGTTGCGCTCTACTGTTGCGTCTACATACTGGAGGACTGTTTACGATCTGACTTCCTGCCTCTCTGGGCTGTTAAGTTATATTAGTTCAACACGCCCATAATAAATGATGTTACAACAGGACTTCATTAGTGTGAACGATTACAGAAAGTTAGTTAGACGGATCACTCAGGTTTTATCTGTGTCCTCATCAAGACTGAAGATAAAACAATGTGTCAAGATATTTCACAAATATGTACTGGGAAAAACAAAAGAGCCAAAACACATAAAGACAGGTTGAGAATGAAGCAGTGTGTCATGTCGCCGTGTGGTGTTTATTTTGAAAAGCCTTTGATATGGACTATCTTGTTGTAGCTACTCTATTAAAGACTAAGTGTAGCCATGTTATGCTGAAATATTCCCACCTTCAAATTAATCTATTTTCAGCAGGATTGGTAATATTGTGAATGTCCATTGCAGATGGAAAGAGCTGGAGGGTTTTACGGAATATTTACACAAATATATAGTATCTTAACATCAGCAAACAGTGCTGTCTTCTAATAGCACGTTGTGTTTGCTAATGCAACATTATTAATTTAAAAGGAGGACATTTGCAATGAAGACGTGTCTTTTTATGAACAACATGGTAATTCCTATGTGACTGTTGACTGGTAGTGTATGTAGGACTGTTGGGAACATTTTTTCATGGTCCAGAGAAAGTCTCTAGAAAGTCTTGGAATAGTACAAAATATATTTTTGCGTGATTTATTCCACATTTGTTCATGCTCATATTTTAGAAATGTGTTATTTCAAGCATGAGAGGCTTATATGACAATTTTTAGATTCCACTATGGGCCAAGCTTTCTACACTTCCCATAATTTTCCAGTAAGTTTGTTATTAGATTCTCCCCTTGCAGTCAAGAGTAAAAAAAAACACTAGACAACTGTTTCCACAAACTGAGTATTATTCTCCAGGGATAGTAACCTGAGCCATGCAACGTGTCGAAAGTCAATGATCGTGTCCTTTTAGTGAGATCTCAATAATATTTCACTATATTCTGCAACAATGACGTCATTAAAGAATGCAGTACATATGTATACAGTAAACTAAAAAACACATACAAAACACCATAATGCAGTTAATGACTACATAACAGCAGCGGCCACATCAGTTGTTCCTACCATGTGGAATGATAAGTTGACGTGCAGATAATTAATCAGTAACAATTTTTGAAAATAATTACATTGAATTATAATTACATATTTTTTATGTAAAAATTCCAAATTCCAATACAAAGTATGTTGCTTTTCCGTTTTATAGCTGTACATTCACTCACTTTGGGTTTTGAAGTGCTGCTCAGAGAAAAAAAACATACATTTTATGTTTATATAGTAAAAATTTCAAGTGCCTTTTTCACAAAACATTTATTAACCCTACGATTAATTAAATATAATCCTTAATCCATAAGCACTTCAACCCGAGACTGATGCATTCTGCTGAGTGAAACACGTTTTTTTCTAATAAAAAAGGAAACTATCAGTATGCTGTGTTTTCAGATAAAAAACATCAGTACCCAGTATTTTTAAATAAATAAAAAGAAATCACAACCCAGTATTTTAAAATTTATAACAAACATTAGTACCCAGTATTTTTAAATAAATATAAAGAAATCACTACCCTGTATTTTCAGATATAAAAACAAACATGAGCACCCTGTATTTTCAAATCTAAAAACAAACATCAGTGTCCTGTATATTCAGATATAAAAACAAACATCAGTATTTTCAGATAAAAAAAAGACATTACTGCCCTGTAGACAATATGAAGAAAACATTCAAAAAAATAATTAATAATCATAATTATTAATAAATTCAAAATCCTGTGACCAAATCAGGGTTCCTAAACCCCAAGCTTGGAACAAGCAAAAATCCTCACTGTTTTCACTTCTGAGCTTTTCGAAGCTAAGTGGTAGTCAAACTAACAGCAACACAGACTCCTCCAACACAGTTCTGGAACACTGAGGTATAATTAAGATAGTAATGATAATCTTTAGCCCTAAGAGCTCTCAAATAATCACTCTGATAAAACAAGTATGTATATTTGCAGTATCATCTAGCACAGAGAGGAAGTTCTGCTGATTTAGATTTATTTTCACCTGTGGCACATACTGTACAGTTTGTGAGCCTACTGTAAGGCCAGACATGCATGCCTCCCAACCCACTACACAGAGACACAGCCGTTTGATTGGCAGCTCACTTATCAGTCGGGGAGGGAGAGCACCACGGTTTACACAAGCACAAAGCAATCCAAAGACCCGGATCACTGCAACACCACTGGCTCACATGACTCATAATGTACACACTGAGACAAGAGAGATACTGAGAGGCAGGGGAAGAGAGAGAGAGAGAGAGAGAGAGAGAGAGAGAAAGAGAGAAAGAGTGGTACGGCACTCATCGCTCAGATGCCCTGCTCTGCCTTACATTCCTAAATTTAATCAAATAGAAAAACAATATTTAAAAAGGAAAAAAAAAACAAGTTTCTATGACTTTTATCATCCTCTGTTGGCGGAAAGAGGAACTGCATCAACAACAGATCAGGTGGAAGTGACAGCTGGGAAAAAGTAGCATTTTCACAAAGCAGATTTGTGTGTGTGTCTGTGTGTGTGTATGTGTGCGCAGACAGACAGCGAGAGGAGACGCTGGTCTAGACCACCTCTGTTGAGGTGGCTCCCAGGGGGCTCCTCCAGCATCTCGTCTTTCTACTCACATTGTCTCCGACGCCGACTTGCCCTTATCAACTCCTCGCTTCCTATCCTTCACGTTTTCCTCCTAACCATCCTCTGCTTCTTCATTCCCTAATTATCCTCCTCTCCCATACATTCCTGCAGATGTTTGAGTTGTTCACTCTTCCCACCCTGTCTTTGTGTTTGTTTCTCTCCTCTTCTTACACTCTATTCCTCTCTCCCTATCTTTCGAACCACCCCTAGTGTTTAGTCCTCCATTTAGCATTCACTTTTCTATCCTAGCAACAACACAACTCCTGAGGAAATAAAAAAAACTTTCTGTCATGAAAATAATTCAAACATAACAGGAACAGTCATTTATCTGCAGCAATAAATTCAATTTAAGTATATCCAGTATGTAACTATTCCCAGTTGTCACAATAGGAAAAAAAATGTAGAGTCAGTGTAATTAAAAGCCCCAAAAATCTGTGACAGTGAGTCAAATATACCTGAAACTGAAACAGCTACAGTCATCAGTTTTTCCTACAGTAATGTGTCAAAAGCTTGTGCAGCATGTGATGAGGACAGAATGAGGATGTGCACAGTCATTTTGCCCTGCTTGTGATTTACATGTACTGTAAGTCACATCTTTTCACTGTTATATGTACGTCTCATAACTGTACAAACTTCCTGTGGGTGAAGCACATAGACAGAGCTGTGTGAGTAACTTATCAACATTATTCTGAAATTTTTTGCACTGTCATACACGCAGAAGTCTGCAGTATATTCTGTAGTAATAGAACTTCCTGTGTGTAGAGAGTTTGTTAGCCAGCCCTTCCCTCTTTGGTATACTGTACATACAGTGGCAAGAAAAAGTGCAAATATCTGCATTTATGTATAAGCCTAATGCTAACAAACCTGGAGTCCCATCAATGGAACACATCTGGAGGTGTGATTTAGAGTTACCCTTAATTTAAAGAAAACAGTTACCTTGTGACAAGTAAGGTATTACAAAGTAATCTCAAAGAGTTTAGAATATCATACAGTAGACACAGACAAACACACAACACAGTCACTCAGCCAGAATGAAAGATACAATAATACACATATCCTATTTTTTTCCATTGTGTTTTTGTTGTTGCGTTTAACAATACTAATCATCTTGTATTAAGTACATTTACTCTCTTAAAATGTTAAATGTCAAAAAAGAGCTACTTGCTAAGGATAACTCATTGTTTTACATGTTTGTGACTGTAATTCCACAATCACATATCTATACATGTGAACATGACTGAGTATATTTCATCATACATACTGACATTTCATTGAAGAGCTGCAATAATTAGTCAACTAATTATTTAAAAAATGAAAGCTCCAGTTGACAGCAGTGAAACAGTGCAGAGATACTCACTCCTAAAGGTTTCTGAGTGAGGCTCACCTATCTAACCAGTCACAGCATTGCAACAATTTCTGCTTGATAAATAATTCTGCATCTTCCTACTTACTGTAATTTGAAGTGCCTACTACTTGAAGGGCTGCACAGAGCATGGTGAAGAAACATAGTTCACAGATTTTAACTGTGTAGATAGATAATTCTGCACCTTCCTCAGAGTCTGTTTCCTGACTGCTTTTTTTTGTACATGTGTCAGGGGAGGAGGCTGACAGCACGGTGGGAGAAGCACACAGACAGTCACAGTGGAGTGGTAAGCGTCTGCAGCATTTGACCTGCACATGTGCTCTTGTAAAAATCCAATTACGCATCTACATGGCAGAGTCATCTAAGTTCTAGGGGAGAAATCTACCTGGGGAAATCAGGTTTATCTAATGCTCTACCCCAATTATGGTAACCAGGATTCTTGAGTGCATGTAAACACGCTGAATGATATACGTATATATATATATATATATTCAATGACAGTATGACATGGTGACTGCAGGAGAGCAGGTGCACACAGGGCCAAAACTCAGTGTGAATGAATGTGTGTGTGTTAAACACACTCACATCATGGTGGAGCATTTGTCCATCTTGTCAGGCTGCTGTGACCTTTGACCCCTGACCTCCAAGCTCTTTGTTTGGTTTAATATAGGTGATCTGGCAATTCAGGCTTGGCAGATGCAAAGAGTGTGTGTGTGTGTGTGTGTGTGTGTGTGTGTGTCTAAAAGCAGGTCAGTCACTGTTGTTTGCCCAGGTTGCCTTAACACCCTGGAACACAGAGCTCAGCACAGTAGGAGTAAATGGTCTGCCTTATCACTTCTGCTGGGGGTGGGGGGCCTTGTCATACCACTGGCTGCCTCTTTTTCTAACATACACACACACACAAATCCACATATATCCACATGAACACACTGTCCTTGCAGTGTCCACAGTCACTCTGACCAGTGATCAGAGCCACGTGGCCTGCAGCAATCCCACACACAAATACAACTTGTACAACCAGCAGCTTTAGCCTGGACCCAAATATCAGTCTCTTAGTAAACCATACATGACGACTTTCACTTAAGCATCGTGCAAACTGTTTTCTTTGATTGCTCAGGTTATACATCCAGTGTCCCTGGGGAAGCTGGCAGAGTGGTAATTGCTGCTAGAGCAAACAGTTTGGACGCAGATTGCGCTACTGTTGGTCGGGGTAATGTTTTCTCTCCCTCCCTCATGTGTGGAGTCGTCAGCGCCGAGGTCAAGGGTGAAACCGTTTTACAACGGCGCTGAGCTGGGAGGAACCATAATTCACCACACGGCTGTCCCCCGGGTAAATAGCAGGAAAGGGTCATAACTCATCCACACATACACTGAGCACAGTATTTCCTCTGTAACACTGCAAACTTCCCCCTTTGTTGTCTCTGTCCATGCACACACACACAGATAACAATGCACAGACGCCAGCACCTTAACTCTTTTATCTTAATTATAAAAACACTGAGGATATTCAATAATGTGTAGCTCACAAGACAAAGACATTATAGTCATTTTTTCCTACAGAGTCAAGAATGCTTTAACTCCCCACTGAAAACTTGATCATTTCTATGTTTTTAGAGAGTTCACATTATTTTGTCCACCACCCCACCCCTTTCTGACAAGCGACACAGATGCTACAAGCGCATGCATATGTGGGTATGAGTGAGTGCAATCACACGCAGCTCTCACACCGAGCTATCTGATCGTGAGCATGAGAATCAGTGGTGTCCGATACCCAATCAGTCACCATCTAGCTAGCTGAGCATCTGTCAGTAGAATCAGCTGAGTGCGAGTCATCCTGCTGATGCTGCTGCTTTCCTCTTTTTCTTCCTCTTCCACATACTGTACGCTCTTCAAGTTTCACACCTTCAACGAGGAAGAATGTTTGAAAAAAAAAAAAAAGGGAAAAAAATCAGCTGAAGATAATCATCGACGAGCGCTGAAATTTCCCCAACATGTCTGTGTTATCATACACAGAATCTGGAATGAGTAATACATGGTATTAGTTTTAATTAAATTAATCAATGACAATGCTTGTTAGGGAGGAGAGAGAGAGAGGAGAAATGAGGGGAGGGGTCTGAAAGAGTGAGAAAAGACTGAGGGAGAAAAGAAATGCATTCACACCTATCATCTAATTATACAACAACATTAATCCCATTAGGGCTGGAACTGATTGCCAGGGTCCAGACCCCGGCTGCTCCTGTCTGGGCCTGTTGTTATTGCTGCAGAGCCTCGGCTCCTGCCTGCTCCAGCCTGATAACAACTCTAATCACGCTTGGCGATCTCTATCTGCACCGGAGATCAGGCCCCGCGGCTTATCGAAAGTTCACATCAAGCTAAAAGAAGAACAAAGAGTGAGAAAACACACACACACACACACATGAGAGAAAGCCACCAAGGCGCTGCGTGAGTCTTCTGGGTGTGTGTGTGTGTGTGTGCTTGGAATTTAGGCATGCTTGTGTGTCTTATTCCACTTTGGCTTGCAAAGTATGAATTAATAACTCAGCTGTATGTCTGTGTAATGATCACATGACCTGAGCCCTGTGTGCTAAAAGTAAAAGTAACACATTCCTTTCACACAGTGCAACACACTGAACTGAGACTGTGTGCGTGTGTGTAAAAATCTAAAAACTCCTCTTGTTTAATCTCTCAAGAAGTTAGAGCACCGTGTTAGAGGAAAGAAAGGAGGAGGAGGTCAGCGTGAGATTTCCTTGTCAGGCCTCTGCAGGCGTCCTGGTTCTCTTTAAGGCAGCCGGGAGGCAGCGTATTATTCACGCTGACCTCTGAGCTCTAGCACTGATGTCATAGAAACCAAGCTTTCACACACACACACACACACACAAACAACGCAGAGGGCCAATCAGCAGTGTGGATCTGCAGCATGTTATCTATCTACCATCAGCAGGCCTCCTTATCAGCCCCAAACATCTTTCACAGAGGGGTGGGGGAGCAGTAGAGCTGGCTGGTCTGCCATTAAAAACACGCCACAACACATTCATCTGCTGGTTATATATTACACACACTTTCTCACTGTCTCTTTCTTTCTACTATAGAGCCACCCCTCCTCTTCTCCTCCCTTTTACCACCACATTCCCCCCTTCTTCTCTTCTTTTTTTTTTAATTATCTAGAGATCCACCTCCAGCCAATCACAAACAAAACCACCAAATACAACAACATGACAGCACTGGGGAAAATGGCATGCAACAGCCTGATGTAATTACAATGTGCCCTCCATCCTCCATCTCTCCTCCCATCTACCCAGTCTCCCAGCTCCCTCTCTCTCTCTGCGATATCAGCAGCAGCAATCGCCGCCAAGTTTTATCGCGTCTCCCATCTTAACCGCCAAAATATAAGCCCAGGGATCCAGCCTCAGTGGGCTGCCTGCCTGCCTGCCTGCCTGCTTCCTATCTCCCCATCAAAGAGAGAGGCCTTATCAAGCTGAAAGATCACCAACCGTTGGGGAGGATGACGCACAAAAAGACACAGACAAATATCTATCTGCTACACACCCCCTTCTCCTCCTCTACTACAGGCCTCCAGAAAGGGTTGTTGTTGTTGTCAATTGTTGCTTTTCTGGTGTTTTTTACAAAAGTTATTTCAGGTCAGAGTATCAGAGCTGGTATATTTTTCACAAAATTACAGATATCAAACGGTACTTGTTACTAAAAGTGTTATTAGATCATAGAACTTAATAGTTGCCGACACTCAGACATGTTTTGCTAACAGCCCTTATCACTTGTCTACATTGACGATCTACTGAAGGTTCTATGTTTGCCCAAATTGCAGGAAGTACCTGTAGCTTCCTCTTTATCACAGGGCTGCCACTTAAAATATCCATATTCAAATAATTGAGAACTAACAAGTAATTATTAGTAAGTATTTACTTCAAAATTAATCCAAGTCTAATGCACTTAACTCAATCATAAAATGAACTGCACAGCTAACACTGCCTCAGCTGCCTCATTTAATGTCAATGATCAAACTGTAATGTTGAAGTTTCTACTGGACAGTTCTTACATTTTTTCTGCATCTTTTCCATCTGTCCGTGTCAAAACTAAATTACTTCTATATTTACTAAGAGTTCTCAGTAGAGGGCAGATAGACAATAGGACCCACAGGTACCCAATAGTTTGGGATGGGTTTGGACACAATTCAGGTCAGGTTCAGCCATATGGCTCAATCAGATGTTTGTAGTTATTATCTAAATTATTTTTTATATTCTTTTTCAAACTTAGCAGCCTCAGATCTTTGGCAGCAACTAAGGATCAGTTGGTAGGGCAGTTGTTTATGAACCCCAGAGTTGGTGGTTCAACTCCAGGTTCCGCCAATTCCTGGCCACAAATCGAAGTGTCCCTGGAAAAGTCACTGAATGCTTGGCTATTTCCAGTGAAAGAAGCTGCAGCAAAGAAAGAAGCTGCAGCAAAGCTGTAGTATCTGTTAAGAGAAGATTAACACCAAAACACACTTGATTGCAGCTCAAAATGCAGATTAAAGAAGAAGAACAACTAATTAGCAAAAAAAAAAACATAACATATTAAACTGAATCATTTTCAAAATGGAAGTAGGTGTTTTACTGTGATAATGAAACTCAACCCGACACCACTGTGACCTGGCTGGAATTTGTCATATCAGTATCAACGAGTAGCAAGCTGAAAACAACATGGTGGACACGGTGCATTAGTATTAATAGTAGTAGTGGCGGTAGTAGCACTAACAGCCCCCACCTCTCCTCAACCACCGCACACCCCCAGCCGAACAAAGTCCTTATCGCTCTCACTCTTTCCTATCAAAATGTCTGTCAAATCACAAGAGAGTCACGGGGCTGAGAGCCTGGCTGGCCTCGACCACAGCCGAGGCCTGGTGCACAGGGAAGCATGGTGGACCAAAGGCACTGATAAAGACGGCCATAACACCCCCGAGACGCACACATGTGCACACACTGTCTCACTCTCTCTCACTTACATGCCAAGTCTAGCCTGGGTTTATCAGCCTCAGGGTCTGGAATACATCTCCAGGCCTTGCTGCTGGCTTTACTATAGGTGCCTGCTGGGAGTTCACAGCCGATAGGCCTCTCTATGGAAACACAAAGATTTTTTTTTTTTAAATCAGGAAGTAATGTATTACATAGGTTACTTGACATACCTACCTATTGACAAGCACTAAACTGTCGGTCAGTTACAGTTGCAAGGACGTTATTTTATGACAGATTATAAATAAACCAACCCACAGTAAGTCATGACTGACAACGTGCCACACTGATGACAGTTTTGCACTTTAGCTTCTCAAGCCAATGTCAATGTTAAGTTCTCATCTCTTTATCCTGGCGGTGTTGAGTCTGAGTTTTAAAGGTGACAACCACGTGAGATCTTTAGATCATTTGCACATTCACCAAGCTACTTGACTGGTAATCATCTTCAACTGAAATGAGGCAATAATCACTTTGATCACTTATGTAACAACTCTTCATCTTGTTACACAGAGTGGTGCGTCTTCTTTGATCAAACTGTGTTTGGCCGTACAACAATAGTGTAGACACCAGCTTACACAGAGCACAGAGTGTCAGTTTGCAGGTTGACGAGTTCACTAATCCTTCTTTACATCATTCAGCACATTATTACATGCTATTAATTATGTATGATTACACTGGCACTCCCTGTTACCTGAAAATGACATTTATTCAAATTATTATTTTGATATACAAACTTTTTTTTATTATAAAAATACCTTGTTTTGACTTCTGATCAACATAGAGACATGGTGTAAGGCTCATTACTTCCTGTGACCTCCACAAGTGAGGTTTGTGTAACACTGTAAGTGGGGAAAAAGCTGATCGCTACCATTAGATGCTATAGACAGAAATGTCAACACACATACTGGTATAACTGAACTTATGTAATGTGATAGGACTCAGCCTAGACGTCCAAATGTTGCTTTTAGACACCGGGTTTCTGGGAACACTGTGACACAATCACTGATGGCAAGATATTATTATTTGCTCAATGTGATAACTTACCAAACAAAATGTCCTGCTGATGTCATGCTTTCCATTCCAGCTGGAGCTTCCAAAAAAGATCAGTCTACATGCACACTTTTCTTTTATCTCTATAATTACATTAGATGTAGGCTCTTCAGCTCAGAGCACCAACAGGCCTGTGCTCTGTCCTCACAAAGCACAAGCAGGGGTTAATCACAACATCATTAATAGGATTTTTATATCAACTTTGAACATCAGTCACCAGCGATAAACCTTCACACGTTTTCTAAACAGGAAGAACTCGTCAAGCACGGAGACCAGCCGAGCGCCAGACCAAGAAAAAGGGGCCTTTCAAGCGGCCCTAAGATGCATTATTGAGTTAAAAGGATAGATGAAAAAAAAGATCCAATTGTAAGCAGCTATCAGCAGAGGAGATCAGCCAGGCGTCCTATCTGACGCCCCATCTCTGGAAAAGAGAAGTGAAAAGCCAGGGGGAAAATGCAACGGCGGCCTCGGCACTGCCTCAGACAGAAAACAAATAAAAAAGATCCAATTTTAATCTTTATCTGGGCTTACATCGGATCGCTGCTTTATCTCTGCTCACATCGGGTTTTTTTCTGAGAACACTGACGTTTCCACAACAGAATTAAACAGGAAGCCACGGCTACAGTTTGAGCTGCCAATGGACAAAACATTCTTCACAAGGGCAGCAAATGAAAACTTTGTTAGAGGCGCAGCCGAGATAGTGACGCTGCTAACAACAATACTAAAAAAGCCCTGGATGTAAACTCCATTTAACTCGTACTGTTAGGGTTCAGTTTGCTGACTTTAACAAATGCGCAACAAAGTGTCCCGTGTTGTGTTTGAGGTGTTACCCGCTCATAAAACGGGCTCGTAAAACTACTGTGGAGACAGACTGCTGCTGCGCTCACGCGCTCTTATTAAAGTTTACAGTGAACGCGCCGCTCAACGTGCGGCTCGCTCCCAGAGTGCGCGTGGCGCAGCACGCGCTGATACTCACAACAGTCTAACAACAACAACAACAACACAAGTTGAAGTAACATCAGTGTTCATTCTTACGCTTTATCTGCCGGGGCTTGCTCTGTTTCCTCCGGGACATGGTGGCTCTTCGATCCTCTGACCAGGAGCCCGCTTGGACGGACTGACGGAGCGGCGGAGCAGCGATCTGCTTCTTCTGTCTTCTTCTGCTTCTTCTCCTCCTCTTTCTCCCACCTTCTTTTAATGCTGCGACGCGGCGCTCCGACCAGCGACCGGAGAAATCCGCATGACCCGCCTGCACTTTGATATCTTCTGCCACGAAAGCAAACGCGGGGCTGCCTCACAGTGTAACCGAGTCCCACTTGTCACGGCGTCCACTTACTTGTCGCTGCCCTCCCTTCTCTTCTTCCCAAACGTGCGTCCACCTCACCTTTCTCACCCTGTTTCTCGCTAACGTTATTCCTTCGCCGGGCGCGACTCCGCCACAACAGCACGTCCGTCAAGCGAGCACAGTTGCCTGTCTTTAGAAACGTTAACACTGTTTATAACAATTACACGGAGGACAACAGAGTGACTGCAGTTGTGTTCTGTCAAGTTTCCTCTTGGTCCCGGTCCGCCCCCTTGTTCGCCTGCAGAGTCTACGAACCGCAGAGCCACTTTCAATGGAGCTCGAGCCTGACAGACTACTCCGCTTACTACTGAGCTGCAGACGCACCTCTGAAACGCCCCTTACGTCTGACGTATGGCGCCGCACTAATCTCCCATTGGCTCACACACTATCCCATGTAAAGCAAGTTTTTTTTTTTAATCTGTCAAAATAAAATCCATATTACAAATTATTTATATTTCATGTATGTTCATCCATTCATAATTATGTGGACCAGATGAATGGACAGATAAAGTACAAACATGATCTGTGAAGTCACTCGTATGCAGCCTATCCTAATAGACACTAATACACTGTTCCCTTTTTAAAAGTTTTTTGCTCGTGTGAAAAAAAACTCATTGCAAGTGTGTTTTTATTAACTTATCCATGTTCTGTCTCAAATAAAGACTTCTTAAAACTGCTAATATATATTATATATTCTGCAAAATTGCTATTTTATTGTGTGCGTAATACACAGTATTGTATTGTGCTATCATTGTACTGTACTGTGACTGTGATACAGACATTAGATCAGCTAGGATTTCCTTTTGGGCCGACAACAGGCAGCCTTGGTTTCCTGCATGGATGACTCAGATTGAAATGATTGCACTGAATTAAATTTAGACTGTGATTATGTCTTGAGGGTTACAAACATAATTGTAAATGTGAATGAAAATAAAAGCTTTGCCTCTTATTACTACTATTACTATTACTACTACTTATTACTACAATCCATCAGGTGAGAAAGTTTAGTGTTTGTTTCAGGTTTTACTGAAGTTTTCACTTTTTATGTAATGTATTGCACAGTAACAAACCACCAGCACCTCAAATAAGTTCACGTAACCTCAAGTCCCCGCTGCATGCAACGTTCATTGTATCCAGGGATTTGAAATCACCCCCTTGACTTCCCACGTCCTACTAACTTCAGCATGAAATTCACTGGTGCCACCTAGTGGCTCACTGAGAGTGTAGCGTATGAAGCACTGAAAAAAACATTATGCTTGCTTTATTATCTGTAGTGCATGGAGATTCTGCATACTGGCAAAATCTAGGACTGGGATTCTATTGTTGCTAACTAAAGCTGAACTTCTCAAGATATATGATCTTGAGAAGTTCAGCTTTAGTTAGCAACAATAGAAACATGTAGACTACACAGCCAAACTCAAACCCAACCATAAAGTGTCTCAGTAAACACAACTCCAGAAGATCACCAGTGCTCATTTCTCCAAGTGTATAAATCAAAATATTAATCATATGCTATAATTTAGCATTTGCCACATGATGACATTTTCATCCAAATCTTGGATGGTTTGTTTGAACCTTGGTGTTGTTCCTGATTTCAGTTGGGGTCAAGTGGAAATCCTGGTCAGCCAGTTTTATCTGGACTGTTTTTTAGTAGTCAGCTCCATGGTCTCTTAGCATGTGTGTGCTTCAAAATGGATAGTTTATTGATCCCCAGATGAAAATTTCAGTGTTGCAGCTGTTAAAAAATAATGTTACCGAACAGTATAGAAAAACAGAAAAAAAATTACAAGATAATAAAGATTACCACAGGAAAAATAAAGATTAATACAGGAAAAAATACACACCAAAACACAAACAAGAACAGGTTGTACTTAATCTACATAAAACCCAATATTATTATTCACTTTACCCGGGTTCAATCCCTGGGTCGGTTGGGTACCTTTCTGTGTGGAGTTTGCATGGTCTCCCCGTGTCAGTGTGAGTTCTCTCCAGGTACTTCGGCTTCCTCCCACCCTCCAAAGACATGCAGGTTAATTGGTGACACTAAAAATTGTCCATGACTTTGAGTGTGAATGTCTGTGAAGATTCTCAGTCATCCAGGTGAAGTTGTCTGAAAGTTGAGTCATGGCAACTGGACTTCTTTCTTTA
>JAUBNQ010000025.1:1620861-1637611 GCA_032353495.1 Ctenopoma kingsleyae
CTGTTGATGGGCCGCCACTGCTCTTGAGACAGGATGCTCTAGATATTTCTTTTATGTAATGGGTAAAAGAGATATCTTGATCAAAGATTATGCCGAGATTCCTCATATTAGTGTTTGAAGCCAATGCAATGTCAAGGTGGCAATCTGGTCAGATAGCTCACCTCTCAGGCCTTGGGGGCCAAATAGAATAACATCAGTCTTGTCTGAATAACGGAGTAGAAAGTTACAGGACATCCAGGCCTTCGTGTCTTTTACACATGCTTAAAGTTTTACTAATTGATTTGTTTCATCTGGTTTCATAGATAAATGAAAATCAGGCCAATAATGACAAAGTCACAGATGTCAGCTTTCAAGTAGATGAACTTGTGCACCTTGAAAACCATCAGGTACGTGGATGGAATAAAATCCAAGACCGGCAGGATTCCCAGGTCTATAAAGTGGTCAAGCGCCCAGAAGAAGGTGGAGTGGTGTACTCTGTTGTGCCTGTACATCAGGACGGGCCAGTCCGGAAAATTGACTGCACTCAAATGAGAAATGCCGTGGTAACAGATGTTGACCAAAACACTGTCATTCCTACAGTCCAGGTTGCACCACCTCCACCCAAAGATGACTCAGATGAGGGGGAGTGGATTCTCTTGCCTGGGGAATGCCAGGAAGGGCTCGTTGTGACCTTAGTACACCATCCAGTTCCTATACCCCAGCATCCAACCCATCTCCCCATGCATTTAGACGTTCAGGGTGGAGAAATGCTGACTTACACTCAAACCCCCAGAGATTGCCTCAGTCTGTAATCATCACTGAACAGGGGGACCAATGAGCTGCCATTGTTGGGTCACCGATGCAATTGGGCGAGAGGGAATGTAGCCAGGGAACCACCTCAGGGACTGATGAGTAGGTGCAGCTGCACACAATTAGGTAGGCAGGTGCAGCTGTAGATAATCCGAACATTAGTGAATACTATTTAACAGCAGGCACAGACATAGACAGTGAAACGCTGTCTGGGGTCCTTGGTAACCTGCACTAGGTAACAGTGAAATCTGCAGAAGAGTTGCTGAATAATAGCCGCACCGGCAAAGGTGAGGAGTGAGACACGGCAAGTGAGTTCAGTATAGTGACACGCAACAACTACAAACAAATTGGGAAATTGGTGCAATTGGTACTTTATTATTAAAGTAATTTCCATTGTTATTTGTTGTTGTTGTTTTAGCCTTGTTTTTAGCTGGGTTTTTTTTACTGTTTTGTTTTTAGCACCTGAGCTAAAGCACCAATAGAGTTTTAACAGAGTGGAATAGTTGTGTGGGAAGGACTAGGCTGTATTTGTATAACCTGTTTACTTGTATGTGTTTGCTGAAATTGTTTTATTGCATGGTGTGATCTTTTATTTATTTGCATTGTGCTTTTATTTTTACTAATACTTGAATGTGTTGTATAGCCAGCCTTGTCTAATTGATATAAACTCTGTTTTGATAGATCAATCTACTTGTTGAACACCATGCTCTAAATTAAAAGATGTTGTTTGTTCCCTAAATAGTGTGTGTATTAATGGGCTTAATGGGGATTTGTAGTAAAGTGAGGTAGTAGAAACTATATGACCTAGCCTACAGTTGCTACAAAAGGGTTCTGAACTTTCAAGCACCACTGTACCTCCACTTTTTATCAAACTCTGGGCATACTGATACATGAAAGGTTGCAAAAAAAAAACATTTACTAACATTCAACAGTATTAATATTAAAGTGTTTTCCCTGCACTTCTTCCTCCAGTCTTTCTGGAGAATACATTTAGTTCAAAGTAATAATACACAGCATTTTCATATAAATACTCGTCCATTTTGCTGCACTCTATGAATGATTAGTACAACGGAACAGTGATTCAACCTGATGAAAGCTTTTACATTTGATGTTCTAAACACACACAGTCTGGTGGGTCTGTTCATGGGAAGACTCCTCTGTCAAACAGGAAGTGATGTGTTTTCTGTTTCTGGTTTGTTTGGATTCATCAGAAGAGGGACTGATGGCTGGACAGGGAGAAGAGCATCAGTGTGTTCATTTATTCTTGACCTGAACTGAACATAAAACCAACAAAATATTTCAAATAACAGGTCTGTTTACTGCTGCGTGTCTTTGCTGCTGATTTACATTTATCCACAGACTTTTATCCAGTCTACTGCAATGTTCTTCCTGATCAGGCTCTTTAGATAAAGTATGACCTCACTGATGTACACAGCTTCTATTCTTACTACCAGGAAACCAACTTGCTGTGTGACTACTCACATGTGACTTTATGCTCATTATGGAGATAAAACCTTTGTACCTTGCATGTTTTCACTCAGTGACCACGTTGACACAAGAGAAAAACTAATTTATCCATATTGAGAGCAAGATTGAAAATGTTGTGAGGAGGGTGATGTAACACAAAGGTAAAAATGCGCCTCTCCCAGCATTTTTTTAAACATGTTGCTGTTGTCAAATTGAAAAATGAGCAAATATTTTGTTGTTTTTGTGTACATTGTATTTTTATTTAGAAATAGGGTTGTAATTATTAACCACTGCCTGATGATCAGTATTGCTGGTTGGATCGCTCTTTTTAGAACGGGTTGGTTGCATACATTTTTTATTCTTTCAGTGGTATTCAACATGACATATTCCATTTTAATAAACTTCATAGTGAGCAGAAAACGTCCAGATTAAAGACACAGGTACTTTACAATTGTGAACCATCTTTTTACAGGATGGACTTAAAAATCCAGGAGGATAAATATAGAGAACTGTCGGTTCAATTCACTTTTTTTTAGTTTTTTGTTTAAGAGAAACAGAAAAACATTTAGGATTCATTTAATAATAAACTATATTGATTATATTTATTTGGTAATGGCTTTAAATGGGAACCAAACTCATTGATAAAAGCTTAACTGAAGGTCACCTTACTACATTTCTCTTACTGCTGACGAGCTTTCACATCATTTAAGACTGCATCAAATAAAATATTTTTATAGGATGTTCAAGAAACAGTAATTGAGGTCATTTCATTTGGGACAAATAACAGCTGAAGTAAATGTCACTTGGACTGGGGGGGGGGTACTTGCTGTGTCCTGCTGGTCCAGCAGCTTGTGTGTTAACGCACGATGCATGTTCCTCATGTCTGAGTACAGTTTGTTTTCTCCAACAACAGATAAAACTGAGAGGGTTCCCCTTTTGCCTGGGCTGCTTTCTCATGAGGATCTCTTACTATTCAAACACTCCCATAACATTTATTAATTCATTTTGCTCTTAGAGACATCACTGGAGGGGTCGTGCACTGTTGAGCTCCTTCATTTTTTTTTTTTTTCTACTGTTCTCTTGCCTTTTGTGCTTTTCATCATCTTTTATTTACACAACTATCCAAAAGAATCCTCTCCAGGAAACGCTTGTGATGCTAAGTTCCTCCCTCCAATGTGGGGAAGTTTATTTATTTCAGCAAACATTCCTGATTTGCACAGCGGGCCACTTCACACACTTTTTCAGACAAATGTGTGTCTAAGCTATAGCAGCCTTATCCTTAGACCCTGCTGCTCTCTGTTTGTTAGTGATGCTGTCAGTGGACTGATTTCATGCAGGTGTCATTGTGCAGCTCAGTGGAGCTCAGAAAGGCTTGTTTAAGATTCTTAACTTGATCCAATTAAGAATTTGTGGCTGTTCACTCAAAATTCCCATGTAACCTGACAGTGCTTAAGCAGTTTTGCAAAGACTAGGAAATAACCTTAAGAGGACTAGAGGAGATAAGGGATGGATGAATGTTTTCACTTTGACGTGAATAAGTCTTTATTTGGTCATCAATCCAAATCCAAATTATATAAAAATGTATGTGAAAACTTAATAGGTACAGTACTTTTTAAATCATCATGTGAGCTCCTCAGAAGTGACTGACAGTCCTGATATCGGTCTACAATCACTTTAGATAAGTCAACTTTTCTCTAACTAACCAGGATGCACAAAGCAGGACTGTAATAAATCATGCTGTCATTTTATTACCAAACTAAACTTTATTTCGCACATGAAATTCAGAGCAGAGTGGAATGTTAAATGGATTTTGATTACATTACTGAGCACTACTCATATTGTACAATATCACCAGAGTTCAAGGTTACTGCGAGGCTACAGGGGCCCTGTGATTACAGTCGAGATTGTTCCTTGGAAACATGGTTTTCATCATCATGAATGAAGAGAGATATACTTTGTACATGATGGCAAGGACGATAACATTATATAATCTTTTGCTTTTATCTTGTATTAAGTATTCAGTCTTGTAAAGACTGATGAAAATAACCACAGTTCTCACAATGACGCGTGCGTAAAGATGACGGTAACAGCCTTTCCTCTGCTCTTTGACATTGTCTGAACATCGTTGTAGATGAAGAAGAAGCAGAGATCCTGAAAAACGCAAAACACTGAGGTGTCTCACAGTAACTCATCATTTACAGGTCATTGCAGGTTTGACGCACATCATATTTGTACTCATTTAAAGTGGAGTACTTTGTCAGGGTAGGTGAGTGACAGGTAAGAGCAGAGGGGGAATCCCATCTGGTACAACTGATGAGACCGAGCGCCGAGCACCACAGATGAACTTACAGCTGGACTCTGGAGCTCTGCGCATGTCTCCGGTGACAAACCAATCATGGTGTTGCGCACTTCGTCTTCACCTTTTGATAAGATGCTCTCGATGCTAAAACATTTCGGTTTATCCCTGCCATGGACGTTTTCTTTCGGTCTGTTCTGCGCATGTGCAGCCAAGTACGTGTTCCCTGTGCAGCGAACGGCGCATAACGGACCCCTTCTCTCCGCTGGCTCTCGGCGGACGGGCGCGCTTCGAAGTTGCGCACCGTCCATCCAGAGCGCAGCGTGTCTCAGAACAGAACACGGTTCAGGCTGTGGAGCATCAAGCCTCCTCCCTGTGAGAGCGAGGGTGTCTTGGCTGGGTGACACTTTAAGTCTCTGTATGGGAGGATTTTGCGGCTGTTCCGCGTAATTAAATTCGACAAGAACAGATTTGGTGTCTGGTTGCGTTTCCAGCGCCTCCACATCCTGCCCCACTGCCACCTCTTCTATCTCCGAGCCAGTCTGATGTTTCAAAGAGGTCTGGGGCTCTGTGCATGGCCCCGGGCCCTTGGTGCGCTTGTGTCCAGCAACTTTGGAGTCCAGAGATTCTAGCTGGGTCTTTGCTTTCCTCTTCCTCCGGCGGTAGTTGCCGTTCTCAAACATATCCAGACATTTGGTGTCCAGCGTCCAGTAGCTGCCTTTGCCGGGCCGGCCCTTCTCTCTCGGCACTTTGATGAAGCAGTCATTCAG
Organism: Ctenopoma kingsleyae; assembly: GCA_032353495.1. Taxonomy (NCBI): domain Eukaryota; kingdom Metazoa; phylum Chordata; class Actinopteri; order Anabantiformes; family Anabantidae; genus Ctenopoma; species Ctenopoma kingsleyae. The sequence goes on from JAUBNQ010000025.1 coordinate 1,626,184, forward strand.
GGAGAGGTTGTGGCGGATGGAGTTCTGCCAGCCCTGCTTGTTGTCATGATAAAACGGGAAGCGGTCCATGATGAACTGGTAGATGCCGCTGAGAGTTGCGCGCTGCTCCGGTGCGCTCTTGATGGCCATGGCGATGAGGGCGATGTAGCTGTAGGGCGGCTTCTGCGGAGGCTCCTGGCGGGCCGGCACGAAGCTCAGTGCGGCGGGCACGACCCCTCCGGTGTCCCCTCCGTACAGGTAAATCAGCGGGGCGCCGGAGAGGCTCAGAGCAGAGGATGGCACTCCGAGAGACGGCAGGCGGCTGTGGTAAAGAGCCATAACGCCGGGGAAGTTGATTTGTGTCCCGGGGAAAGCAGAGCCTGCTCCCACAGCTCCTTTCCTCCACTGACTGACTCTTCAGCCTCATGAGGGCCCCAGAAAAATGTTAATAATTGTTGTACGTTTGCCGTGTTATGTTGACTTTGCACTGGGAAATAAATTGTCCATCATAAACAGCCAGTGGTGTTCTCAGCCCACCCACATTAATTAAAATTTCATTGCGCTGAAACTCCCTTATGCCCCCCTCCCTCTGCCCAACAACCAATGAGGTGCCGAGTTATTCCCTCATCTGTTTACAGAATTAGTCGCTTGATAAGCCTGCCCACCCAGGTTGAATCAAGCTGTGTTTATTTGGAAAAATTTCCGGGCACCCAATACATAAACGCACTGATGTGCTGTTTGAAATATCACGTCCACCCCTGACGCTGAGAGTTGCTCACACAGAGAGAACAAGCAAACATTGCCGGATCCTTTCTGGGAGTTGCTGTGAGTTCGCTCAAATGAAAACAAAGTGGAGGCTATAAAAGGGAAAATAACTTCAACATTGTCTTTTAGCTTGTGTCAGGTCCTCTTCCTTCCGCCAGTCAAGAGGGAGGGACGGATTCCACCGCAAATACTGATCACTCTTATTAATAGTATAATTATTATATGTTTTTTTTTTATTGTTTTATTATTTAAAGAAATGCAGGTGTACAGTTCAGAAATATGGTGGTTTTCCACTGCAGGAACTAAGCGAACCAGAACTTTACCCATCTGGTTCAGGTTCTGCTTTTGTCTGTTTTTCTGTCTCCTCTCACCAGCAACTGAACACAAGAGGCGTGGAAAAGCTAATTCAACCACTGACCACCTTCATCCTAAAAGTTCAGGTTACGGCTAGTTCCGGGTTACGGTTCGGTTCAGGTTCCTACAGTGGAGGCAACTTAAGGCAAAAGAACTATAGTGTATAGTTTTGTAGATTTGCAAAATCACAATAAAGGCCAACACAACTGAGGACCAGTTGGTAGAAGAGTTGTCTATGAACCACACCCCCACCCCCTCCCAGTTCACAGCCACATGATAAAGTCCATGGATCAGACACTGAAACCATTACCCTGGATGCTTTATAAAATATTATATTAAATATTAAAATTAAAACTTGAAATTAATTTTTATTGCATCCTAAATATCCAGTCACTTTAATAATGGTCATTTGTGTTTCAACACACTTGTATGTATGTACAATTTATGTGTTTTATTTAATAATACAAAGCTAATACCTACAGATTACCTGTACTGATTAAGCTGGAGCCACGTCGTCTCGTCTCTCTATGTACCTGCACGGTATATAGCAGAGATGACAATAAAGTTTACTTTGACTTTAACTTTTTGACTTTATTTCCTCTTTATTTCATTTATAAAAGGACCATTTACAATATTAAATCTAAATGTCACCCTCTATTAGCTTATACCAGCAACCTATCCTTGAGGGACACAGGGGAGCTGGAATCAATCCTAGCACTCTATATGCGGGATGTGGGACACACCTGGACACATCTCCAGTTAATCCCAAGACTAAGACATGGTGATAGACTGTTTTTTTAGACTTTTCCATTTCATCCTGTACAAAGAGCTTGCTGGCAGCTGTGGCTGCTTTATTTTTCTTGGTTTGTACTCCTGCTCCTATATGAAGTGTTCACTGTGTGATGAATTCAGTGCATTTTGTAAGTTATTGCACAGTAAGCTGCAATATAGAACGTGCTATGTATGAAAACATTATAGTACATTATTGACTACGGGAAAGCATCTTAGTAGGAGCCTCCAGGCAAGTAGCAAGTAACCTAACTTGCATGACGTTGACTCACTGGTTACAAAGTTGAGCTTTTATAAGACATATACAGTGTATTCTTCCTGATGATCCGTTGTAAGGGACAAGCTGAAATTGGATTTTCAGGGTTACTTTGGTCTTTTTTATTTTAAATAATGATAAATGTGAACTTTGTGATTGCCTCCTTATGGCTGTCCCTGTAGTGGCTTAAGGACCACAGCTATTTGCTGGTTCTGGGAACAAAGTGAAGCAAAGATTGACAAGATTGTATTATTTGGTCATTGCTCTAGATAACTGGAGCTAGGGGAGTGTGGAGAAAATAACAAACTAATGAATGTGATCACAAAAGTTATCCAATAAAAATCACCTGTATAAACCTTATAGACAATATAGCTCAGTTTACTCACATCGTTATTTATCACCATGTAAAGTAACACACCATTTGATACTAGGTGTGTTTCCTTTTGTGGTACTTTTCCTTTCCAGGATGTAAAATCCCAGGAACCTTCTAGGGTAAAAGGGGCAAATATAGCACTGATATACAGAAACAGACAAAGATTCCCATTCATAATCACACCTATGGGCAATTTAGAGTCACCAGTTAACCAAACTGCAACTTTTGGGACTGTGGGAGGAAGCTGGACTACCCGCAGAAAATCCACGTAGGCATGAGGAGAACATGCAAACTACACACCCGGCCAACCCATGGATTTGAACCAGGGTCCTTGCTGTGAGGCAAAAGTGCTATCCTCCAATGCGCTGTGCCACCTGCTTTGTGGGAATTGTATTTCCATCCATGTAGAAATTAATCTGCTGACATATATATCAAAAGCACAAGTGAGTGAGTAAAATGGGATGCAGGATTTGACCAATGAGCAACATTCAGCACTGCAGACCTCACCTTGATACTTCCTGTACCTTCAGAATGTACTACTCCTTGACAAAGGACTTTGTTGGAGGGTAAAACTACATTTAGAGCTAAATTCTGACCCTGGTTCCTCAGGTGGAAATGTAGGTAGAGGAAGTAATTTCCATGAAAGGTTCCTGCTCCCCAGGCAAAGTTCCTGCAGTGGAAATAGGTCTACTGTAATAACAGCACAAATTTAGCCAGTAATAACAAAAACTGAACATCAGCTTCATAAAAGTCTATGTTCTATTATTGCTGCAGTGTTGATCTGGAATAAATTAGATTGTACAGGAAAGTTCTACAGATGAAACAGAAAATGAATGTTTATTAGTATTATTATTAAATTTGCCAAATTCCAGCCAGAATCTGCTACTTTTCTGTTTACATTATTGATGTTTTATTATTTGCAGCCCTGAATCAGTTTCCAGAGGGAAATTAAGGTCTGGATGAGTCTTATTATTGGATACAGTTGCATGTTCTTTATATTGGTGCTGTTGGTATTGTTCCCATAATTGCAAAGCTGGACAAAAAGAAGAGCCGTGTTTTAATTGTCTTTTGAGAAGCTGCAGGCAGACTCTCAGGACTGTATTGCCTTACAAGGACAACATAGAGAGTGTATTATTTGTAGATGTGAGCATGATGCTTTATATTATGTATTTTCCTGTTTATAGGTCAAAAGAGGATTATAACAACTTTACAAGTGCGCACAGCTGGCTCCTGCTTACATTAGGGGTTTGGAACTTTGAGTGGATAAACTTAGAGGTTGGTCTTTTCTCTGTTTCTCTCTCAGCAGACAGTGATTCATTAGCAATTAAAAGTAAACTAACATGCAAGAATGAGTCGTCTACAGGCCACAGTAAGCAGGGTTTGACTTTCTCAAAGCTAGAAAAATTCTGGACACGCATATGAGCCTATGGTGTGAGCAGTTTTTAAGAGGGTTATTAAACACTCATCCAAAGCTGTAGCCTATAAGATGCATGAATAGTTGAGTTTATATCTGGGAATATTACCCTTTGAGGAACATGATCAGGAGGATTGATCACTATACCAACTACAGATTTACAGCTCATTTTTTAAGTCAAACACCTGATGTCTCATAAAAGCCCAAATGTAAATCAGATTCTGTTTCCTGCTGAGAGTCAGATAACTTATCCCTTTCTTCCTCATCTGACTCAAGCAAATGGCAAATAAAAATGTAAAGAATCATTTGGATCTGTTCCTTTCGTCTAATTTAGGTTGAGTAAAGTTTTCCTTAGAATTTTGCAGATCCAGCCTCACTGATAAATAAAACGTGGTGCCAGCAAAATTCTACATTGTAACCTGTTGATTGTCAGTTGATCATTTTCATCTGACTTGACTTTTTTTACTTACCTTTTTAAAATATCATACTCCTTATCTCTACGGATAAGTGTGACTATGCAAAGATTTCAGCTACATCTTCTGTTTGAATCCATTTTCAGTCAGTAGATGTTAAAGGCTGAATTCATAGTTTACATTAGCCCTGTGAGAATTCGACCACTGCGGTCCATTCTGGTTACAATTCACTGGCAATTTACACTGAACTTAAAAACGTCATCCTGCCTGATCCTCGTTCAGACAGAGGGTATTTAGTGACATCTTGTGGACAAATAGAAAAGAACTTTACTCGTGTGTACAGGGCTACTGCAAATGACTCAACACTCACTGGCCACTTTATTAGGTACACCTGTACAATCTAATGCATATTTCAATACAGCAGTATATTTTGCTGTTGATCTAATAATGATCATTTGAAGTACTTTATGTACAGCTGAGAAGCTTGTGAACTTAACACTAGTGCTAATAAAGTCTTGTGATTATACTGTATTTTGCATTATGAACCGAATTCTGAGAACTAAGTAAAAACTATGAATACTGATAATGTAGTGGAGTAAAAGTATGAAGTAGAAGTAAATGGAAACACTAAAGAAGATAAATACTTCAAACCTGTACATAATACAGTACTCAAGTGTCTCGATGAGCTTTACTTAAGACAACTACTGAAATTTTTTATTTACACTAGACAAGCTTGAGGTTTTTACAGTGAATATGCACAAATGCAAAATTAATTAATTACAAATATTTCCTCAGTGCTTAAAGGTTGACCTCTTTAGTATGACCGGCCAGATGACATAAGTGGAGAACTCCTCCAGGTAATGTCATCTGAATTTTTCAGCAAGAAGCAGAGAAATATTTTAACACCAGTAATCTAAATGTACTCTCCAAACTAAAACCATAGGATATAAGTTGAAAACTGGTGAAATCACCCTTTAAGATATCATGTACGAAACAGAATCAACTACACAGAGCTGCTCTGGACCATTAATATAAGTCAACACTGGGTCAGACAAAATGTGAAACAAACTGAAACAACAACTGGAAGAGTAAGAGAGCAGCGTAATGAAGCTGGAGTTAAGTGACCTTGTTCCTGGCTGACGTTTGATTGGAGCCGACTGATGTGCTGTCTGGACGATCTGTCTGCTTTGGAACAACAAGAATCTTGATGGCCCACTGCAGGAATGAGTCCTCAACTCTGTATCGAGTGAAGTCCTGCTGATTCTGTCCAGAGACTTGGTAAGAGTAAGAGAAGGGACTGCCATCGCTGTGGACTGTGGACGTCTTTTTCGAGGCGACCTCTGCAGTTTTACCCCGACTGTGACTGCTGTCCTCTTTGTGGACAAAGTGAGTGTCAAAGAGCCAAGATGGAGGGCTCCCACTGACCTGAGCTTCCTCCTCCACCAATGCAGTAAGCTGTTCTGGTGTGGGTTCACCTCTCTTTCTCTTTGCTTTTCTGTGTGTTCTCTCCATGTCCTTTGCCAACATCTGACATTCTTGTTCCATCGCTGTGATACTTTGTTCTGCTGCAGGGGTGCGCTGTTGGCCTGTGGACGCTGATGAAACAGCAGTGGCAGAGGGGCTATTCAAGCCCTCTGGTTTCTGGTACGGCGGAAGGAAGCTGCGCTCTGATGTCCGCTGGAACTCTTTTGAGTTGACAGGAAGTTGCGTGCTGGTTAAAATCGCGGTGTGATCAAGCTTGGGTGTGGCAGTGGCGGGCTTGTCCAGAGAGTGGTTTGGTGTAGGTTTTGGGGAAGAATCAGAGGATGAGGAGGTGTCACATGGTGGAGGAAAAATGTCCCAAGGATTGGATAAAGGCCTGATGTCGCTGTCGACCATCCCTGCAACCATGTCCTCATGTAGCGTGCAGTCCTCTACATTAGGAGGTGAGTTGAATTTGCAGCATCTCTCTGCAGCTGCTGGCATGGCTATTCGCCACTCTGCATCATCAACAGAAGGTCGTGTGCTGTCTGAAGGTTTGCAGACTTGTGGTAAATCTGTCTTTCTGTCATCAGAGGCAGCAGAAAGTCCACTCTGTGTCCTGCTTCCAACATTACATGATGTTTGCAGCTGCAGAGCATCTTCCTCTGGCATGAGAAGACACTTTATAGGGACACTGAAATTTTTCTCTGACTTATATCTAACCCTGTCGACATCCCAGATTGTGGCTGTAAATGCGTCTGGGTCGGTTGGCGCTGGAGTGAATGTTGATGTGGAGGGTTGGGGGCTCACGGGGCAGCTGCTCCCTGCCATCAGCCTCTCCCGAACATCCTGCAGAACAGCCTGCAGACAGTCATGCTGCCACTCCCCCAGCAGCTCTGACAGATCAAATCCACCACACTGGCTCTTCTGAGAGTCCTCTGCACCCAGCAGGGTCCTCCATGTCTTAACAATCTTCAGCCTGACTGAGGGCAATGTTGTGCAGCAAGGGGTGCTGTCTTTAACTGGACCGGCTGCAGTCGTAGCCAACACCCCAACTAATACAAAGAATCTGCATTTAGTCTGTTCGGGGGCCATGTGAAACTGCAGCTGGTAATCCTGGATGCACACGGTGGTATTGACCAAACTTGTGAAACACTCACGGTCCTCCTGCTCCTGAAGATGCTCCCAGGCTGATGCTGTGAGAACGGCGGGGATCTGGAGCACACCGTCGGACAGGAAGAGGAGCCCCGTGGGGTCGTTGGAGCTCTGAGCCTGGGATGAAGACATCTGACCCACTCCGATGACATGAGCCTTCAGCCGTCCGCTGCCGCGGTTCCCCGCCTGGCTATCATAGTTCAGGATCAGCTGCTCGATCCACGGAGACAGTTTACTGCGGGAGGGTCGAGGCATGTTTGTAGTTTCTATACTGTGCGTCTTCACTTATGTTCCGTCAGGCAAACATTTACTCTGCTCTGTGGTTCCTCCGCCATGGGAGCTGAAAAACAAACGTCATGTTAGTTCGAAATCTTTATAAAACTTGAACATGGTCCATATTTGTTACGTCTTTTGAAAAATTATGATTTAAGCGCGACAAACGTTGGAACTGTTATGCAAATTTATCAATGTACAACTTTTTATTCTTAGCTAGCGGAAGTTAGCATACATACGATATACGTATAGTTAGCATAAAATCAACTCAGTCTACACAAGTAGTCAAAGATGTTACCTTTATGTAATGCTACGCAAAATAATAATATTTGTCCGATATTATAGCGGCGACAGTTGGTTCAAGTTACCAAGAGCTAACAATGGACAGAATGAAGACGAAGCTGCCTTCAAATTAAAAGCGCGTTTATTCTTTTGGACGTCACGGTGTCACGATTAACATATACGCTTAAAATAATATTTACTAATTCATCATGACATTCTCCATTTATTGGGTTAATGTATATTAATAAAAAAATATAATCAATATTCTATTAGTAGTGTAGTAGTAGTAGGTGTTACTCATGCCTCTCCGGAACACTGTTTGCTGCTAACGTCGTTCTCTTAATGTTGGCTGTTTGGTCTTGCCTCGTTCCGCTTCGCTTTTCATTATCACTATGTATCACACTATCTTTCTATGTTAAAATACAGACAGTAGAAATGTGACGAAATTCACATTTTTTACTTTTCAAAGACACGGTACACATTGATGATTCGTGGATCTCTGGTTAATATGTAATTTATACGTAATTCTGTCGATGCACAGGTTGCTAACAAAGTATTGGAACGTTGTTCAGCCACATGCTTTTCGCGTAACTGATGCTGCATTCAGGATCCAGCTGAATTCTACCGCTCTGAAAACAAAAGGCGTGTTTCTAACCAATTTGATTAATGCTATTTTGTTTATCGACTGTCCTGGTTATTAGAGAGCGTTGATGACAGATTTTTATCTCATGTAGTTGCATTTGTGTATTGGTTATTCTCATTTGGATAGGTCGCCCATATCATTGTTTATTATTAAAGAAAGCCAGGAAGTCGTCATCACTATATTTCATGAATGCAGCACAATGTATGTTTTCACGTTGACTTGCAACATTCTCTCTGTTCTAAATGTTGCTAATTAGGAACAAGCTGTGCACATAAAGAAAGACAAGCGCATTTTGTACTGTCAAGGTAAGATATACAATGAGTCAGCTTTGAAGTGTTAACAGGAAAAATACGGCATAACTTTGAACCTTTATAAGCACAGTACAAGGTTCACGCCTATGTGAATGTGTTGGGAACGTTAATTTAGCTCTCTCTCTGTTTGGAAGTGACAGTATCGATAGCTACCGCTTTCAACTGTGCTAGCGCCTTTATAACGCAGTTTTCATAGGAAATATCGACATGTTGGCTGCTTTGCTAGTAGTACGCCCTTTACTGCTCATTTTCACCAGTGGCTTCACCAAACCTAATACAGAAATCTGTCCATTTAAGAAGTTTCCATGCGGTGTAGTTATGTAAACTAAGGCGAGTGATTCGTCAAACGAATCCTCAGGTTCCCATCATATTCAGCACACGGTCGGTTACATGTAGTTAACTCTCCACTGTGGTGTTGATATGACATTCTGAATCCCTCAGATTGTGTGACACCAGGCTTCCTTTACCCTCACCAGTGGACATGTGAAGTTATAACATGTTGTTCTGTTCCCAGTGTGACAGTGAGCTCGGGGGGATTTTAAGGAGTTGTGCAGCACTTGTTGGGGCTGTCACAAGCTTAGACATGTCCAATTCAGGAGCGAGTCAGCCTGGTTCAAAGGTATCAGACCCACAACATTCACAGAAACTCCTTAGGGTTCTTCGCACCTTCTGGCAAGAACACAGTTTCCACGATGCACTACTGGTAGTTGATGGAGAGGAGCTTCCTGTCCAGAAAAACATCCTGGCTGCTGCTAGCCCTTATATCAGGTCAGTAAGGTTGGCAGTGACCATCATTTTTCCTTGATCTTTTAGAAATCATAATTTAGTTTTTAATTTAGTAACTCATACAACATAATTTCCAGAACCCAAATGGTAATTGCTTGTGTCTTCTCTTTGTAAGTCGCTTTAGATAAAAGTAAAGTAAATCAGTCCACAGGTGATCATGCACTTGTTATCTTGACTGGTTTTCAACAGGGGTTTGTCATTTTCAAGTTTTTATTTTCATGTCATATTCAGTTGTGTTAATGACTTTCTGTTAGGACCAAGCTGAACTACAATCCTCCAAAACAAGATGGATCTATGTACAGAATTGAGCTGCAGGGGGTCTCTATGGCCATCATGAAACAGATCCTGGACTACATCTTCAGTGGTGAGGTGAGAATATAGGCTAAGCAAAGCTTAGGTTTTAGGTGTGGTACACATGATTAATTGTCTCACTACCTGTGTGTGTTTGTGTGTGTGTCTGCCCTTTACACACAGATCACTTTGAGTGAAGAGACCATCCAGGACATGGTGCAGGCATCCGACCTTCTCCTCATGACTGACCTTAAGTCCCTGTGCTGCCAGTTCTTAGAGAGTTGCATCACTGCAGAGAACTGCATTGGTATCCGCCTTTTCTCTCTGCACTACTGCCTTTACCACGTCCACTACGCAGCCACCGAGTTCCTGCAGACACATTTTCGGGATGTGGCACTCACTGAGGAGTTCAGAGAGCTGCCCCCTGACCGCCTCTGTGAGGTGCTTTCCATGGAGAAGCTGAACGTGGGCAACGAAAAGCATGTGCTGGAGGCTGTGGTCCGATGGTTTGCACATGACCCGGAGGATCGCAGGGTGGGTAACAGTCACTTCAGACTCAGAGGGGAGAGATGATGATGATGATATGAGAAGCTTTTGCTCACCTGAGCAAATCTAATTTAATCACATCTAGTTAATACTGGTGTCGACTTTAATGACAATATGGGGCTTTTCAAGTTAGTCAGAGTTAATAAAGGGTAGATCCAGACTTTGGTTTGCCCTCTCTTAGTAACCCAGTAAATAAATTGTTCAGTTGATGGTTGGGTTCATTACTGTCTTTTTATGGTTATTAGACAGAAAATGAGATTTCTCACTTCTAATATCTGTGACATTGCGATATGAAGTCAGAGATTTGCTTTCTCGAATTACTCGAATATCACAATATTACTTTTCATGATACTGTATCAATTGTCAAAAACACTATTGATTTTAAATATTTTACATGCAAAGATTTGTGGTACACAGCAGTTCATTTGTGTTGTTTAAACCTGCAGCCACTAGATGGCAATGTTGTATAAAACCTTTTTTTCCAGTCTTTTGTATTGCTTTTACTATAAAAATGTAGTGTTGTTTATTGAATCATAACTTGATGTGTGGTGGATGTGAAAATGGGCAACATCTTTCTAACATGTTCACTAAATGAACTTTATAAGATGATAATATTGTGTTTGTCTGTATGAGTCTTATTTCCTCTGTATTTGCAGGTGCACATGAAGGAAGTGATGTCAGCAGTATGGCTGCAGGGCCTGGATGCAAGTTACCTGAGAGAGCAGGTAGAGAAAGTATAAAATGCTATTCATTCATATGTGCTTTATTATTTATTTATTATTGATAGTGTAACAACAGAACCCTTTAGATGATGTTGAATGATATCCACATTGTAGATGTTCTTATGAGTGTTCATTTTGGTTTTCTGATTTAGATTTAGTTTTAGTATTTTGACAAAAATATAGTTAAAATTAGTTTTTGATGTTTGTTAGTTTTAGTCAAACATTTATTTTGTAGTTAACAAAACTAAATCCAGTGTGGACTAGGCTGTTTCAGATCCTCAAACTAAATCTAAATAAAACAAAAGCAACCCCAGCAAACACTAAATACAGTTTGAAAGTTTGAAATGATGACAGGGGTTTTTTCCGTAAAAATCAGACATAATGCCAAAGACACCTGTGGGGGAAAAAAGTATCAGCCCCTTTCCTTATTACAACCCAAAACCAGCTGAACTGCGCTGATCAATCTAGGACGGACATCACAGCTCCACACTGAGAGACACTATGTACCAATAGAGAAAAATGGAACCAAGAGGCCAACCTTCCAAAATCAGTTCAAATGCACACTGACGACTCATTTAGTCACAAAAGATTCAAGGAAAACATCAATCACCCGCA
>JAUBNQ010000025.1:1658154-1672403 GCA_032353495.1 Ctenopoma kingsleyae
GTCCATCAGTCCAACATCATTTTAACTGATGCCAGAGTGATAAACACAGAGTGGGAGAAACTAAAACAGCTACTTGAGCATCAAAACATTCAGCATAACATGCAATACAATCACGACTGTCTATATTGTAACTTGAACACAATTATTACACATATATATGCACCAGGCATCAGATATAACATGTAATCATTAACCACAGCAGGAGTCATGTCTGTCAGCAGAATAATGCAGAAATAATAAAAGACTTCATTTCCCCTGCTGTTATTATACTACCAACACTTTTCACTAACATTTTTCTCAGCACCACATCCCATTGTTTTATCAAAACACCTTGGCAGAGGCGTTTGGATGTCTGCCCATCACAGCCACACCAGAGGAGTGTGTGATGAACTTCTTACTGCAGTGTTGTTATTGCAAGAAAGACTTGGGGATGTGGTTACGGTTAAACCCACCTAGACTCAGTTCACCTGCTTTTTTGTAGTCCACTGTAATGCCACAGTAATGTCAGCTTATTTTATTTTATTCAGTAATCATGCAAGTTTGTGAAAGGATATCTGTATCTGTCATTATGGTTTATATCCGCCCTTCATGCTAATCACTGAGCGGAGGTCATAGTTTAGCCTTGTTGTCATTTCCCACCAACTGTGATTACTTGTTGATTGCTTGTGTGCATTAACTTGTTGTGGGTGTAACTATGATGATAAGTGAGTGACGCACTGAAAGGATATTGAGTTTGAATCTAAGAAACACTCTTGGCTAGATAACACTTGTTGATGCAGCGAGGCAGCTGCCTCCTGGCGACCGAATAACAGGGTCATCAAACAATGCACGCTGCTTACTTTAAAATCCTCTACTGGATAATTTGCTGCTGGCTTTTTGCTGTCACCTTCCCCCTTCTGATCAGTTGTATGTTCTCTGACCAGTGTGTTGTGTAATACTGTTTTAGGATAATGAAGTAGGATGCATGCAAATGTTTTAGCATGAGAAGAATGATTGGTTGCTTTGATGCTCCCACTCAGTGAAACTTTTCATCCGTATACATCCAACAAGAACCTGTACAGCAAAACAAAGAAGACCAAAAAGTCTATATTAAATGTCACCGTCATACAAGGGGCTTCACATTTAACTATACAGCAATACACGAGGCGTGTGTTGGCAACTCTGGTCCTTTAGAGCCAATGTCCTTGTTTTCCAGCTAACCTACTGTCCCTGCCCTAGCCTCTGCTGATTACCTGGATCAGGTGTGTTTAGTCAGATACTAGTCTGAAAACAGACGTTTGTTGAGACTGAAACTGATTGTATGAAACCTTTGTTGTGTGTGCACTCAGTGAGGGTCTGCACCTGTTGCATTCTATCTAATTAGATCTAATGTTAATTGAGATACAATAAAGTTGAGTCACATTGTTTGCTTATAAATGGAGGCAGACTGTGGACGTGAAAGCCATCTCTTGACAAAAAGAAGATTTCCTTTCTTTGCAGTAAAGAAGAGGACAGTGTGTGACAGTTTAACAATGATGGATGGATGGACCCATGTGGACTCTTTAGGCCTTTAGTCTTGGTGACAGTAACTTGTACAAACATCATTTTGACCACCTTTTTCAATTAGTCCAGTGAAGTAACTATTTGTCTGGGGGTTTGCTGCTGTTTTCTAGATGTGGTTTTAAGTGCTGTGCTGTGCTCTCCAGTGTCAGTGATTCTTCATTGATTGTGGTTGCAGTGGGAAATGGTATCAGCTCTCATACTTTGGCCAGTCAGCAGCGGCAACAACCAGGAAATCATCTCTGTGAGAGCAGGAATTAGAGACTGTTGCCACTTCCCAGCAGTCACTCAGACAATGAAGGGTGTCTTTTTTTCCTTGGAATTCCCTGCTTTTGAAACTTATTATCCACTATCCACTATCTCATCTTCTTCTAGACACAATGTTTCACAAGCAGCTAATGTGAAAACGTTCATAAATGGATGTAAATTGAATCACTTTTGTTTTGTGTTCTATCCATTTGGCACACCTGCACAGTCCTGTGCAACCCAGCACCACAGCTGTGTTCTCAGTTCTGCCTTTAATAGGCCTGTAAATGTCTAGTTTTTGTTGACACCGTCAGAGAAGTCTGACTGAAAAACAATCCGGTTTGGTTCAGGAAAAGTATCATTTTACTTTGTCTCTTGGGGACGATTATTTCTTTTCCAGAAAAACTAAAATGGTGACAGGAAATGATCACGTCATTCAAAGAAGTAAAAGATATTTTGTTATTGACATTAGTTTTTATAGTTTAATCAATATTTTTATGTCATCAATATCTTCCAACTTAAGTTATTCCATCAAAAAAGACATAAGAACACTCAGAAACACAATTGTCCAGTTGTGCTCAGCAAAGCAACAGAGAGGACATCATTTCCTGTTGCTAAGAAATTGTGAACCCAGAGAAAGTGAAAAAAGATATTTTTTAAAGATAGAGCCAGATCGTGTTTGACTCTAACCACCTAAAAGAGTCTATGAGGATTCAGGAAATAACATCTAAATTAGGGTGAATGTTGTAAAAACAAGTGAGCGGAGTTAGAAACAGTCCCTACGTACCGCTGCTGTATTTTGTATTGGGACAGTTAGCACTTAGACGTGAATGTATGTAATACACGTCGGACCCAAACAGAGTCTGACTCTGTATCTTAGTTGTATTTTACATGTCACAACCACAATATTTCTCTAACCATAGCCACACTGATGTTTGACATGCACAGATAGTGTAAACAGTGCAGATTTTCTAAATGTTTTTTACAAAAAATAACTTCTACTTCAATATCAACATTTTTCAGACCTTAAATTTAGATTTATCATGAAATTACTTTTGTTGCTATGTGCTATGGTCACTGTCCTTTCACATGGTTATTGCAGGTGCTTTATTGTTCTTGTTTCAACTTCCCATAAATCACTCTTACATCTGTGAAGTAATGATGCACCTCAGTGCTTTTAAAGTCGTCAGTAGAATTCATTAAGCACCGCACTTGTTGTTGACGTAGTAGAAAATGTGAAGTAGTCAGAATTGTGCTTTTTATCATAAGCTGCCCTTTAGTGAACCATGGTCTGCTTTGTGTGCATGACGGTAAACTGAAAGTCTGAATCTAATGCTAATTCATTTGTTCTGAATCCAGCCATGTGAGGTGACTTGTGCGTTTATTGACAATGTCACATATTCTTTGCGCTGTCTAAAATACAAGTCTAAAATATGAGGAAGAAGCTTTTATTCAGATTTCCTGAGTGGAGTTGTTGTTGTGCTTGTCGTGGACCAGAGCGCCTGTGTGGGCAGAAGAACAATGCTTACCCGTTTGCTCTGCCGCTCTCTTGCAGAGAGACTACTTCCAACAAGGAGGCAAAGAGCGTTGACTCCGCGTCTCCAACAACATCCCCACGCACAGTGAATAACTGAGATGACTGTGAGAAAAGTGTATCTGCCAAGAGGGCGTCATTAGTTTCACTAACAAAAATCACATAAATCCTATTTAAGTTAAAGCAGTGTGCATTTGTGCATTTTTTCAAGTTAACATCCTGCTCTCTTATTTTTAAAGTTGTGTAGAAGTCAAGTGTCAGTATTGTTTAATGCGTATAGAGTGTGTGTGTGTGAGAGAGAGAGAGAGACAGAGAGAGAGAGATGTCCGTAGACAGGAGGGGAGAGGTGTGTGACGCACATTTCCTTTTGACAGACCTGTCTGCTGCTATGACTGTAGTCAGAAACCCAGCCTACATCATATTTGTGTAAGAATGGAGCTGCTGTGAGCAACTACTTCCTGTGTTGTGCCTCACTTCCAAAAAGGGCAGAGATGAAAGAAATCAGGTTCTCAGTGAGCACAAGGGGGCTCATTATACTGTACGTGGCAAGGCAAGAGACGGGAGCCTTTTTGAAATCAGTCAGCGGAGGCTCGAGTGTCTCCTTGTCATGTAAGAGGTCTGAAGTGTCTTATAATTAAGCAAGAAGCAGGGGTGGGCCCTTTTTCTAATGCCAATTTATTTAAATTATACCACTTAGAGTTTGTGTGATCCCCTATGTTACCTTTCCTTTCACTCAAGAGCTTTAATTAACTGATCAAATACCGTCCAAAGGTTCGTCACAGCTAATTCTTTATTTGGTAATAATATGATCTGCAGAGGCAGTCGCTTCTGATTTCCTAGCTCGTCTTTTGCTGCCCTCAACTGCTCCAAGGAAATTCTTCTGGCTTCAGAGGTCATAAATATGGCATGCCATTCACTGAGAAGTGTGTGTGTATGTGTGTGTCTGTGAGCTCACAGTAGGCGTTCTGGGTTTATGTAAAAACAACTCTCATTTCATTTACTGGACATGTGGAGGCCATTTCAGATGACCCCCGTACACACAGAGAACATTTTTTGGGGAGTGACCCGTATTTAGTGGTAGAAGAAACCAGTACAGATTAAACGACAACACAGACAAACATATTTCTTATGACTTAAATGAATATGGCTAGGCACTGGGCATTAAAGGGCAACTTCGCCAATTTGCTCCTATTGTTTAGTTTAGGGAGAACAAGTATATTATTGGCATTAAGCTTCTGCTTGCCTACTCTGTATTAAAATATCTCTCTGCTTCTAGCAAATCCTCCGGATGACATCATCTGAACTGAAAACTCCTCCACATTATGTCATCTGGAGTTTTCAAGCAAGAAGCAAAGAGGTATTATATTATAGACCAGGCAGAGGGATGTTGCCATTCATATACAGATACTCCCCAAAACTAGAACCATAGCAATTTGAAAATTGGTGAAGTTGCCCTTTAAAAATTGTAGTAATTGCATACAACTTTTTCAGTGTACAAATGTCTTCACATGTTAAGAGCAGTGTCATGTTGCACAAATTCTGATTCTTTGTTGTACTGGAGCAAATATAAACTATGTTGGTGCCAAAAAAAAGTAAGTTCATTGGGGATTAGGGTGAACATTTTAGACTTTGCTTCAACTGTTCAAATATACTGTATCAAGAAAGGCTGCACGTTATTGTAAGCTGAGCCTCTGCACACACAGGGAATGCTGGTAACCAGCAGATTTAGTTTAATTCCCATGGGAAATGGCACAAAGATCTCTTCCACTGCACCATGTGAAGGACGCTTAAACAAAGTGGAGATATGATCATAGCGGTCTCTGGCTTCAGCATCGCACGCTGCAAAGCTAGAGGCTGCACTGTGTGTCAGGTAAACACCAGCAGTAAATGAATGGGTTGAAGTGAGACTGCTGAACACTGCTAAACGTTTACAGAAAAAAATGATAAAAAGCTAAACACAGTGTAACGGCAGCACGAGTAGAGTCTATAAAGAAAGCATGAGTAATGTCAGTTTTCACTGTCGTATCTATCTAAAGTTTCCACTACTAAGGTTGTGTCATCAGAGCCCCTGCCATGTACTGAACTGAGTTATAGTGCTTTTTATTACTTATGGATTTAACTTCATTTGTAAGAGAATGTTTTAATTCTAATTAAAGTCACTTGTGACTCTGTGGCATTAACTCTGCCATGGCTATAAAAAAGTATAGAAAGTATATACAACTCAGCTTCCTGATGTGGTTGGATAGTGCGTCATAAGACCTTGTTCTCTCTTGAAGCAGGCCTCAGCTCCGAGTATAGTCCAAGTTATAATCTCAGTCATCTCTATGCTAGGCCTGAATTCAACATTCTGATTGGTTACAGGCTTTGTAAAGATCGAGAAACTCGGCACAAGGCACAAAAGTACCCAGTAGTCACAACACGTTCCAGATTTCAATTAAATAAAAAGAAAAAACAATATTTCTGCATGGGAGAATTTATTCTGTATTCTCACATTTATGAACTTACTACACTGCTGAACCACAAAACTAAATTGTGCCTCTGTTGAATCTGCAATGCATGGATGAGTTTGGTGGAACAGGACTTGTGTAAGAGAAAGCTCGTCAGAACAGTGAAGGGTGTGCACGTGTGACTGTTCAAAATAACTGGAGACATAATAACTGGACATTATCAAGGAATGAAACATCCAGAGCATCAAAGCAGAGGCAGCACGAGATAACTGGACTGTGGTGGTTCCGTTTTAACGCAAAATATAAGCAAAGAGAAACAAAATAGAGTGACTACAACCTGTGAGCACACACACACAGGCTCTGATCAGCACTGAGGTGGCCTCCAGGACATGCTCCAATGCATGTTCATATTCAAATACTGGATCCTCCCAGTTTTGTTTGAACAATGCAGCCATTAAGCAAAGATATGAGTTAGAGTCGGGAAGGACAGCACTCTGCCATACTGATTTATGATATTTAGAATAGATTGGAATTGGACTTGTTCCCATAA
Source organism: Ctenopoma kingsleyae (assembly GCA_032353495.1). Taxonomy (NCBI): domain Eukaryota; kingdom Metazoa; phylum Chordata; class Actinopteri; order Anabantiformes; family Anabantidae; genus Ctenopoma; species Ctenopoma kingsleyae. Next base: position 1,664,471 of record JAUBNQ010000025.1, read on the forward strand.
TTCTGCCTCCTGTGTGTCTGCAAATGACGGATAATGTGATGAAACAGAGAAAAAATATTTTTTGCATTTTAATGGCACATTGACTCCTTGTTTGCATGATTTAGTGAAGTAAGCACATCTGTTTCACCTTATCATAGAAGATAAGGCACACTGGCATAAATGAAACTCATGTTATATTGCCAGCCACCTTTTCTTTGCATATTCTATGTAATTTCTGTCAATTACTTTAGGTTCATTAGTTGTTACTAAAACACCAGCGATGGTTGCTTGATATCTCTGGACTCAGGGAGATGACAGACCTCTCTGGTAAATATGAACCTAAAACCAGTAGACTGGTCCTCTTCAAATTCTAACTTGTGCAAAAACCAAAGTGAAATCTATTTCTTGGGCTGAAAAAGGAAGTCAAATCAGTGACCTTTAGAGGTGCTAAGAGGGTGACCTTGTTACCTTTGGCAAAAGTGACAGCTGGTTCCCCGTGCAATTAAACTGCCACTTGGTGGTGGGGTTATGAACTGTGTTGAGGTTTTTGGAGTACAGCTGAAACTGGGTGGATCATGTTGGAGTTGTAGCTAAGCTAGATGTTAATCAGCGGTTTCTTTCACTAAAATTATTGCAGTGGTCTGAACCAATGATATGAATGTGACGCTACCAGGTGGATCAATCAGTAGTTGTGGTCTGGATCATAGTTACATTTCTGGGGAGGTTCACGTCAAGGTACGATGTCATCATAGGGTATGCCTTTAAGTTTTTTTTATTTCTAGGGTTCTTTTTCTGTATTCTGTGTTGTGCTCATTTGGGGTCATCTTGGCTTGACCCTCTGAAGAGAACTCAGTACTTAGACGTGTACTAAATTGTCTCAATTTCTAGACAGTTGTTCTAACAGTAGTCTGATGCATATATAAACTCACTGAGATGATTTTTCTTTCTGGCTCTTTGCAAACAGCAACTCTTACTTGTGGGTGTTCGGAGATAATTTTTTTGTGAGGCATGGGTTCACATCAGCAGATGCGTCTTGTGAGTAGTAAACTCGAAACGTTATCTAATCAATGTAGCCCTAAACAAACATCCACGCTCGATTCATTGATTGGGCTCCGGGTTTGCCAATTTTAGTCTCGTAGCCTAGAGACTCACTTACATTGACAAATATATATAGATGTGTTCAGGAAAGGCAGGAAAGATGATAATTGCGTAAATAGATTGTCTATGCACATCTCACATCTTACAGTTAATTGATACAGAAAACAAAGGCATTCTAAATGGCTGAGCATCCTTTATAATGGTGTACTAGAGCGCTGATTATTTACACTAACTGTACATCAAAACCTGATTAGCTTAATTTGTGCCACCATTCACTGAGGTGGCAGAGGCCTTGAAGATTCACAAAGACTCTGACTTTCTGTGTCATGATAAGGTCTGGTGGAGGCTAATCTGTATGTTTCTTCTTTGCTCAAGTATCATTGATATCAGAATAAATACAAAAGATAAAGAACAGAGATGTTAAAATAAGATGCTTAATTCAAGTTGGATCAAAAAAGGGAAAAACAAACAGGATAAGCTTGATGTGTTTGTTTTACTATATTCCAATTAAATTAATATAGCTGTTTTTCATCAGCAGCGGTAGCTATAGCCGTGGACCTTTCTGCATGAGAGCCAACATCAGATAAAGTGGATGACTAGGAGTCACACAAAGTCCAGAAAAACTATTTTCCATTACAAATGTTTTTTTGCTTCTTAACGTCACTTTGGACCACAGTCAACAACACAGTAAGAAAAGCTGCAATAGATGAGAACAGGCATGTATATTGACACAAACTGACAAAGATCATGAAACGAGTATTTGGCTTTCACACATGGTTTAGAGATTAAGTAGTTTTTAACTTTCATGTGATTCCACACATAATCTAATTAGTCAGAAAATAATGCGTGCTATCTGATAAAATAAAGGACTAGATAAGTCATGGTGGAGGAAGAGAGGGTAATGAGAAGATATGGTGATAATTAAACCAAAAACAGAGAGTCAGGGAGAGCTCAAATGATATTCAGTTTCCGCCGTCATGGGAAACTAGAGCTAGATAATGTGAACTCTCACTTTGATATGTGACATATTAAAACCATCACACGAAGCCAACATTGGCTCTGTTTAAAATGTTCTGTAAATAACTTTGGGGGAAGCGCTGACATAGTCACAGGTTTAGATCTACATACTGCACCAGTCAGAGTGGTCTGGGGGGTGTCGAGATGATGACCTGACACTCAGCTTAGGCCAGGCATATACCTGCGGTTGCATATGTAATGTGGCCCCCTCGTGTAACCTGCGTCTTTTTAGAGCATTGGTTGTGCATGTCAGGAATTATGCAGAAGATTGTGAGGAAGAAATTCCATCATTGGTCAGGAATAAGTAGATACTAGTCAGCCCCCTAGAGACTTAACCTCTTCCAAACATACACGAACTACACCAGGAAGTGTGTGAACAATAACACAGATGCTGTTATCTATGCCTGTGGGCTGGTAAACAGCATGTAAATCTGCAGCCTTAAACTTCAGCCACTTCAGTCAGCCAAGTCAGTTTTTTCTCACTGTTAAGCTACTGTTAGTTATGTATCTGCTGAGGATGCCTTAAGTTTTATTGTCAGTTAAACATAGATTTAAAAAAAGCAGCAAAGTACAAATAATTGTTGAATAAAAGCAATATTTCAGTTTCAAAAAGAAGCTCACAGCAGTGGCAAGTGGTTAGTGTGACAAGATTGTTGGTTTGTTGTAGGTTTCTGTATTTATCCCCTCAAGTGACAAAGATATTGCACAACAGCAAAACACTAACACTTACTAACATTTCATAAAATATCTTTGAAATATATTTTTTACTATACTATTTTTAAAAAAGCTGAAATAAAGGCCTGAGAGTAAAATCATTCATTTGTCTCTTAACCACAAATAAAGAGAGGTGAAACTGATCTCACTGCTATGAGAGCCACCTTCTAACTATCTGAGTGGATAAATCAGACTCCAATTCTAAACGTATTTTCCTAAATGTATGTTTTTGTAAGCTGCACTCTTAAGCTGTAAATATGTGTGTGTATGTATAAATATATGTATATATGTATATATACACACACACATATATGTATATGCAAAAATGCATATATTAGTTCAGAAGTCGAAATGCAAATGTGCCTGGATTAAATGTTAAAATGCAAAGTGATCATTGGTCTGCATGAATGAAATGACGTACACAAGCTGACCAATGCAAAATAGCTTTAGGGCCCTGTTCATCACACACTAACAAGTGTAAAGTGGTAGGACTGTGTGGGCGTCTCCAGCACACCTGTGCAACAGTGCAAAGTGCAAAAGGTCTAGCCAAGGTGGAATATAAATCAGATGGAGTGGTGATTAGTATGTTTAAGCCACAATGGGATCAAACATGTAGTTTTATATATCGAGAATTAGAGCTCTGTGTTAAACAGTTGTATTTAAATAACAGTAAAACAATATTTAGGCATGTTCACTTATTTAACTGTGCGTTTGTGGACACGCACTGCCATGTGTCACAATGCTGACTCTTGATCCACTACTACAGGAATAACTGCTGCTGTAGCACAGTTTATAGGCTTATTTTCTACTGTAACTTTCCCGGCTCATCAGAACCACACGATATTCTTCTAAGTCTGATTTATAGTTTTGTTTGGGCTAGCGTTATATTTGGATAAGTGTGGAGATGGTTATAATTTTCCAGATGTTATCCTCCCTTTTGCTGAAGTGCTAGACTGAGCTGATACAAGCTGATGTTACTCATTCTATACCTTTCTATTATCGTTCTCTAATACTGTCTTTTTTTCTGTCTTTTTTGCTTTTTTTTGCTGTTTGGTTAATATATTTTTTTGGACATTTTAACATTTAACTCATCAAGATGTATTTATCACATTTTAAAACTTGTTGGACAATAGCATTACCCTAGTGTTCACAATATTGTATATTATTATATGTTTTCATGTTGTGCATGTCAGAGCAGCATCAATGGTCCATCACTCATTTTAATATAATCAGTAAATCAAATTGACCAAATTGTCATTTAATCTCCAAAAGAAATGTCCCCTGCAGGATACCAGAGACTAAAGTGATGACTTTACATTACCTTATACCCAAGAGTTTCACACTCAAACATATTTACATTTAACTATTTACAATGTTACTTGAAAATTAGCTTGAACAATTGTGACAAGCTGTTTACTAATCATAATAAACTTAATCCATCTGCAGTACTGAGCTGGTTTCTCAGAGGATCATACTGCTCCATTGTTTTTCTTGGCATGTGACATGTTTCGAACTTGCACATGCACTATCTTGTTCCTCCAGCAGCCATGCAGTGTTTACTTTTGATAAGAGAATACATGGTCATTATTTAAAAGAGAGGCTATTCTTTTCTTAATTTGAGTGAGCTAACTCCTAAACACTTTCTTTTTCTTTTTTTCAACATGGAATTCTCAATCCGTTGTCTCCTTTATGAAGATCTGCTGCAGGTCAGCAGTGTCTGTGTTTACCAGCATCAGTTTGGTTGCTTTTTTAGTAAATGGAGAAGTAGGGCTGCTTATCATTCAGGGAAGTGGCTCTTCATGCATACGCGATGTCAAACACAGAAGTCCAGCAGCTTCATGAGTCCCACGATGTGAGTCCCTAAAGAGAGCGCATGACATGTTTATGCTGTTTAATGATCAATCTGCTAAATGTCTTTCTGTCTGGGAACCGCTGTCATGTGATTATTGGTAAATATGAAACCGAGGGGGAACACAGGATATGAAAGATAATGTTGGCTTGATGACGGGAACAGGAAGAAATGTGCACTCAGTGTGGTTTCTTATCCACCCAGTATTTGTCTTCAGAGAGGAGAGCTGTGGTTGTCACTCTGTGTGACGCAAACAAACACGGTTGGCAGCAAAATAGTGTGAAGGACTTGTTTCATACATGTAGCATTCACTTTGTTACATGTTTGTGTTCAGCACACGGGTGCTTACACAGAATGGCCGTTGTGTTTTGTCACTGGAGAACATGGGAATGAGAAGTGAAAGACAACAAGGAAACATGGGAAGAACTAAAGGGAGCAAAGGTGGGTGAGAGGATGTGACGAAGAAAAAGAGAAGTTAAAGATGAGGGGAGGAAGAAAATCTACGATTTGGTGACTTGTCTAAATCTGTACTGCACAGTAGTGTCACAGTATTACTAATACTGTACTGTACTGTACTACAACTGTCTACTGATGACTGACCTTTTAAAATGGCTGCTTGGTGTTTTTCAGTGTACCAACCCAGGCAGCAGGAGATCAAGCAGCAGATAGGTGTCTCCTTCAAACCTGCTGCTGCCATTGCAGCACAGACTCGGTCAGCTGGGTCAGGTCTCACTCTTCCTCCGTCACCTGTTTTCACTTTCTCTTTCCTCTTGTCTTCCACTCTCCCTCTGTATTGTCGATGTGTTTCCCATTCTGAGTCATCAGAGTCACAGTTGGAAAGTTTTTCCCTTGCCCTGCAGCTCTCAGTGAACATGACACATCAGGGAGCTGATAGTGTTATTGATCAGTGACTTGGCGTCCACATGTGCAACACTTCTGGCTTTGCAGAGTCCCACCACAGCTGAAAGTTATTTGCGACTTGTGTAGTGCTCTGCCTGTGGTACAGATGAGATAGTATGAAAATATCAGCATTATTCTTTTGGCTCTTCCTGACGCAACCTTTCCCACTGGGCTTCAAACCGGGACAATCGACTAGGGACAATTGACAATTGTCAACTGCAATACCTACTGCACCACCGTCCCAACTAACAGACTAGTTAATCAGGAGGGCTTGTTCAGTTCTGGGTGTGGAGCTGGACCAGAGACTGATCAATGTCAAGTGCTTCACTGAACGCCACAGGAGATCATTTCTGCCTGTGGCCATAAAACTGTACAACTCCTCTCCTTTGGGTAAAGGGGAGGGGGGAGGACTACTATCATAATCATATTTATATCATAGTTATAATCAGATAGCCCCACTACATTACACACAGGACTGATTATGACCGGAAATGACCTATTTTTGATTCATTTTTATTACCTATTTCTGTTCTGTAAATTGAGTATTTAGTATTTGTGTTGGTGTTAATCTTTTCTGGTTATGGTTCTTCTTTCTTTCTTTCTTTCTTTCTTTCTTTCTTTCTTTCTTTCTTTCTTTCTTTCTTTCTTTCTTTCTATTTGTTTGAACGGAGAGCTGCTGTAACATGCCAAAATACTTTCCCTCTGGGATTAATAAAGTTTTTGGAATCTTGAATCTATTGTATTACCAAAAGTACTGCTACATAAAGTGAAATCATTCAACAAGGGTATAGTAAATGTAGTGTTATTCTCCCTCACTCACAGTTCATCTTCCGTGTTGCATTCAAGTACATAACATGTTTTGGTGAATCGGCACATCAAATTTGCACACGCACAACGTATACAGCAGCAGACGTGCATACAGTGGTACAAGAGCAAGTAATACTGAAAGCTTCAGTTCATGTCACTGACAAGTTGTTAGTAAGTTAGACAAACTGTGACATTTCCCCCAGTTCGAAATCACCACCTCATGCATTGAGATAAAAGTTAACTTAAATAGTATTTGATATAAACTAGCTACCACGGGGAGTTTCCCTCAGTACTCTTAGAAAAAACAAAATAGGACCACACTTCAGAGTCAGTCCTCTTAATCCTCCTAGGCAGCTGAAAATCCTCTGGAGCGCTGTCACTGCCTTCAGCAATGTTTTCACTGACACACAACAAACCTATGTTGCTCTAACTTTGGTTGTCACAAATGTAACAAGTATTTTTTTAAGAAGGCTGTACTTCTCTAAATAACTGTGTACGGTCATTTTTAGTAAATGTTAATAGTGAAATCGCTGCTTTGTTACTTCGCAATTTCAGATCTTTAATACAAAATATAATATATAATACACGTTTGTGTGTTATGGATGAGGCAGCTCCATCTTCACCAACTGCTGTTTTTGTTCCAGATAACTCTAGTGATTACACAGATCTTTGCCCTTATTTCTTGTTTGTTACCATGAATTTGTTTTTCACCGTATTTTACGTTTCACCTTTGAACAATTGTTTGCACAAATGTGCATAATTTCTCCCTTTAAGATATTTACTGGTGTTTAATCCCCAGCATTAGCTTTTTTATTGCTACCAACTGAAATAATAATAATTTAAAAAAAACAGAAGCAGAGGCAGGGCTTGGGGGGGGTGGCACAGGACCTATCCCCCTACATGTGATTGTCCGCCCCTGCCAGCTTATGATTATAAAGACATTAGTGGCAAATACTGCTTATCATTGTTGTTTTTAAGTATACCATAATTATTATTTCATGTCAAGGTGTGCTCATATTACAGAACTATTAGATTATGACTATTTATGTTACAGTGTGTTACAAACTGTATTTATTATGCAGGCATTTGATACTGCACACTGTACTTTCTGTAATGTCTTTCTTCTTCCTTACATTATTGCTCCTTGTCTGCTTCTCCTTGGAACCAAACAACACACAACATATATCTCCATCACCCTGTTTCTATAGCAACACAGCAGTGAAGAGACGAGGAGCTGGAGCCTCCTCCAGCCCTCCTCCGCAGTGAAAAGCAGAACAGAAAGAGACAGAATGAGTAAAAAAAACAAAAAGGAAAAACAGAGGACTGGGGGCAGGAAAACAGAGTTAAGTAGAAAAAGGAATAGGAAATACAGACATTAAGAGGGGTAGAGAGAGGGCAAGGTAGAGAGAGGAAGGCAATCAGTGTATGGTCTTGTGCACGATGGAGTATCTATGGTAACCTCAGCTGGTTATCAGAAAATTGAAGCTCCTTCTGTTTGTCTCCATTCTGCCCTGACTCCATTCATTCAAAAACACAACAGCGTTTATCTTTCTCTTCAGCAAACACTTT
>JAUBNQ010000025.1:1672503-1694842 GCA_032353495.1 Ctenopoma kingsleyae
TGTTTGTCTCCATTCTGCCCTGACTCCATTCATTCAAAAACACAACAGCGTTTATCTTTCTCTTCAGCAAACACTTTTATGTGTTGCTTCTTTATTTTTGCACTTTGTCTTGTCGGAGTGTGTGTGTGTGTGTGTGTGTATGCCCCAACTTAATCAAAAACACTGTTTGGCAGCATATGCACAGACACAGACAGACAGACAGCGTTTGATGTTTACTCTTCCAAGGAAATTTGACATCTTGCCCAGGACCAATATTTGCCATGGATGTCATCACTAATGAAGATCCTGTACACATACAGTTTCACAACAGATGTGTGTATATATATGTGTGTGTGTGTGTGAAGGGGGTGAGACAGAAAGCCAGCTCGCCCTGTCAGCTACAGACAGTGGTGTAAATAAAGGAATAGCGTTGTTTGTTCTTCTGCACCGGGAGGGGAGTCGAGAAGCTGCAGAGAGAACTGCTTGATTGCTGTATGGAGAGATGGCTGCAAATAGAGAGATCCACCTCTCTGCTCGACTCCGCTGCAGAGGGACACCAAGGCAAAAGTGGGCATTTGCTACTGGCGGCTTCAGTGTAGCTGCTCAGATGTGTTTCTGTTGACTGGAGCCGTTACTGTGTGTATGTGCCGGAGGATGCCAAAGACAGGTTGTTTATCTGTCTGGAAAAAGCAGCAGCAGAAGAAGAAGAAGAAGAAGAAGAATCGAGGTAGTGGAGTGATACCAGAACAGTCTGTGGAGGCCTGTTTTCCTCAGATGCTGGCTATAGCTTGCCAGCCATGGTTTATTCGTATTATAATGATGTCTTGCCATGGTTTAACGGAAACTCTATATTTATATTTGTATAAACAGGTTGCACTGAGGCATCCTGTTCCGATACTCCTCAAGTATAAATCATCATAAACATCAGCAATATCATTATCATAAGAAAACATATTCTTCATTATAAACTATAAGTTTTTCCTGTCTAGCAACAATTAAAAAGGAAAAAACACTGTAAAATCTTATATTTTAAATACCTATATACATTCGCCTTACTTCCCATGTAGGATAAACCTTCACTACTCTGATTTCAAATCATATAGAAGAGGATGCTATTTCACATTGTTCTTTAGCATCAAGGGTAATGCAGTGCTGCAAGGTGTGGGGGACAAATCCTGCATCCTTTTACTATTGACCCACCCTACTAATCTAGTAGGGGCGTCCAAAGTTACTGGCATCTCAGCAAGGTCATTTAGTGGGGTCGTACTCACCTCACTGGAGAACAACATAGTGCGACACCACGTTGCTGACGCACCAAAGTTGCTATTATTGTCTGCTCTCCTTTTTCTCTCTCCACTGCCCACTCACCCCAACCGGTCGAGGCTGATGGCTTCCCAAGCTGAGCCTGGATGTGCTGGAGGTTTCTGAGGTTTTTCCTTTCCACTGTCACCCAGTGCTTCCTTAAGGGGAATTAAACTATGCAGTTTTGACCTTATTTGTAAAGTGCTTTGAGATGATTCTGTTGTGATTTTTTTTCACTATATAAATAAATTAAATAGAAGTGACTCAAGTGATTGTGTTGTACTTACTCCTTCTTATGGATAGTAGTGGCCTCCTCTGTGCAACTCTGCCACGACCACCATTGTTGTTCAATGTTCTTCTGATATTCGACTGATGAACACTACAGGAGGCTTTTAGATGTTCCCTCTCAGACTAATACCGGCCTTGCTTTTGGTGTTGACCATCTATTCATGGCAAGGGTGACAGTGGTGTAGAATTTTCTCCACTTCTCTTCTTTGAGTCCAACTCTTTTGTAACCTGGCGAGCAACAATTCTTCCAAGGTCTTCAGAAATACACAAATATGTAAGATTGGACCATTTTCCACAATAAATATAATTTTATTTTTGGCTCATTTGTATTATTAATTTCCATTTGCTACTTTTAGGACGTATTTGATAATGTTTTTTGTAATATTTACACAGAAATAGAGAAAATTCATAAGTATTCCAACTTCCAAGCATCCTATCACTTAAACTGTTTATTACTGAGCTTTAGAGGTACAGCTAGTTCCCAGTCTTTAAGCTAAACTAACTAAGCTAAATAAATTTCCATAATCTTACTCTCGAGAAAGACCTATACCTATTGTGGTTCCTCTTTAATAGTTTTCTGTGGTTTCACTTTGCATCAGCCAGTTGAACTCACACGTCAGGTCAGCAGCAACATTTGATCCGTTTCTCTCCTCATATGACCTGAGATGCTTTTTATTACCTTCCAGATGCAACCCTGATATGATGGAAACCAAAATTACCATACTACATTTACAATACCCTAGAATCCCACTATTATATCCAAAGTACAAGTTCTCCAAACATAATGCCCATGTACATTGTTAATAATAATACATTTTACCCCTTTCTTGACACTCAAGGACCCCGTACAGTGAATAAAAGTAAAATCAGTAAAATAAATAAACAACAACAAAAAAGCATAAATAACTAAATAAATATAAAGTTTAAAATGTCATATTGGAATATAATCAAAGAGAGAGCAGTCTTAAACAGGTAGGTTTTGAATTGTTTGTCCATACCCTCTCATATGAGACTTCAGGGTGGCAGTGGTCTCATGCGCTGATGTAGTGGCAGTTGTCTCTTACAAGGGGACCAAAATAGAGGCTGATGTTAGCACTTATTTTGGTTATAAGCAGGCAAATTTACTGGACTACAATTGTGCAAACAGAGCGATTTGGTTGGGTTTAGGCATGTATGGATTAGCTTTAGGCACTAACTAAGCTTGGTTAGGTTTAGTGAAAATGTCAATGTTAGAAGAAAATTACTACTTCCTTAACTTCACATGATGATTGTGCATGTCATGTGACTGGTTACAGTAACTCTTACAGGAAAACGGTCTCGTAGAAGTAATGGTCAAAGGTCAAATTAACAAGGTGATTTAGGGAAACTAATTGACATTTTTAGAATCAACAAACCACCAAAGATATGCTATTTGTTTCTTTGATGACTGTCATTAAAGTCGCCACTACACACATAACAGCCTCCAAAATCAGTTCTATTACGTCACAATTTCAGAAGATTATATTATTCATTACTGTTTCAAACAAGTTGTCTTGGACATGTACTGTTAGGAAATCTGACTTTTCTACACCTTTGATTATTTTATCTCACTATATCTGTTACTCGGTCTCACATTGAACTGAGAATACTGAGTCACACCTTAAAATCTATGTTTATCCATCAATGAGTTGGAACAGTAGTATGTAACCTTTTTTTTTTTTTTGAAAGATTTCCACAAGTAGGTTTACAAAGAATTCGACGTAGAACCACGTACATCACTGCGGTCTGTCAGCAGCTGGCGGCTCTGAAACTTTCTCCATTCACTGAGCTGCTGAGAAAGTTCGCTTTCCTACACACCAGGCAGAGCATGCTGAGCATACTCTGTGTGAGTCGCTCATGTTTTCTGAATGAAAATAACCTTGGCAAATGACAGGTAAAAGAAAAAAATGCTCATAAATGCCTGATAGTATTTGTGCCTAATGAGGGTGCAGCAGCAGCAGCCGCTGTGGATGACGTCTGCGGGGCCCATTTGTGTGGATATACAGTTAGTCTCTCATCAACAGTAATTGCCACTAAGTCATGCAGTGACGCTAATGTCTGGGAAATCAACTGGTGATTCACTTACTTCCATTTCTGCATTACTGACAGACACGTGTCTCATTGTAGACACACTGTGGCATTAAACATTTCTTTTCAAACTTGACAGTGTAGGCTCAGTTTCCTTGTGGCTTTTACTTGGCCTCGTTATTTTTATCTGTTTAGGTTCTTTTTTTTCCCTCCCCCCTCTTTCTCTCTCTAAAGACTCTCCTGTTCCTCAGTCCGGAAACTTGTGGTAATTTGTCAGCGTTTCTGTAATCGTTGAGAGACTAGCAAACAGGTTGTGGCCTGTTACTCAGTTGCATCTGCTTCCAGCCTCTCACAATGCTGAGGCTGGGATAGCAGCTCTTCTCTGCCACCACATTTTTTTGTGTGTGTGTGTGTGTGTGTGTGTGTCTGTGTGTTGACTCCAAGTCTTTCTAGGTAATGTTTGTGTGTTGGTGCAGTTAATGGATTTTTGCTAAATTGATTGATTTGGTTTCCACTTTGTTTTGTCTGTACAGCTGATAAAGACAACTCGGTGTACTGTATAACAGAGTTAGTCAGTCTGCTGTGTTTGGAGCTTTTGTTTGGCCACGGTGTTTACCTAGGGCAGGTTAGCCCAGGATATGTTTCTTTTTGTCTTTCCAGCTGACTGCCAGTAAAAATAAATGCCTTTCTCTTCTGGCTCTGTTTAAGTATACAGTACGTAGTGTAAACGTTAGACAGTGGCAGCCTGATATCCTCTTGCTTTCTTTCTCCTCTGCAGCCCACCGGTTACATGGAGACGTCATTGTCCTACAGCGCCATAGAAGACCTGCAGCTCCTCTCATGGGACAATGCTCCTAAGTACTGTGTGCAACTCAGCTTCCCCGGTGGCACCGTCCTGCTGCAGGTAATACACGCACCGTCTTCTGCAGTCATCTTAAAAATACAACCTCAATTTCACAGAAAAATCATTCACCATTGACGTGGATTGAAAAGAAAACAGATCGTGACTGCTTTATTAATCCCAAAAAACACAAAAGACAGTGAAATAGATAAGAACAATGCAGCAAACAATACTCCTACAGAGCCTAAGATAGAATAGAGATTACTGTACACCATGTAAGGCTCTAAATATGGTTCACACAATGAATGCTAATGCAGATGGTGTTGTGTCACTCTCTATTCATGAGAAAATGGAAACTGAAGCGTGTCTGCTGTGTTTTTTGAGACATACAAGTTAGGTTGGGAATAAACTTGCTGTGAGCTACGCATTTGCACATGCAGCATGGTGCCCATATGTAGGCGGCATCAGATGAACCCTGCAGAAGATACAACAACATCCAGATGCATCTACACAAGATGCATCTGCACGAACTTGACTTGACAAACTCAGCAACAGCTTTGAATCAACACATTCCTCCGTGGACTTCTTGTTTGTTTACTACTGTGGTTATGGAAATGCTCTGCAGCCTAAACCTTTACTGCTTGCTACAGAGTTGGGTGTTGATTCTCAGTGTGTTCGCATAACTTATTATTCATTCAAATATCACATTTTGCTTGCGGTTGAGGACTTTGTGATGTTGTGATGTCATCACACTGTTTCCTGTTTGTATCAGCAGTGGAAAGGTGCAAACACACAACTGTGTAATCTGGTGCAGAGTCATCAGTTCGTAAAACACATTGTAATATCACATATCACCAAAACCTTTATGATCACCAAGCACTGCCTGACAACAGACCAGATAAGCCAGTGGTGAATCATCAGACCAGAGTTCAAAGCAATGAGTGTAGTGAGAACTTTGTTTGTGACTGCTCCATGTTGGGATGCATTCAGGGACGCACAAATTGCAGTGAACATGGTTCAGGGAGTAATGTTTATACTGTCTTTAATATTACATGAACAAAAAGGGTCTGATTTGAATGTCTAGATCCTTCTGGACCTACTGAACTCACCCCAACTGGTCGAGGCTGATGGCTTCTCAAGCTGAGCCTGGATGTGCTGGAGGTTTCTGAGGTTTTTCCTTTCCACTGTCACCCAGTGCTTCCTTAAAGGGAATTAAACTATGCAGTTTTGACCTTATTTGTAAAGCGCTTTGAGATGATTCTGTTGTGATTTTTTCACTATATAAATAGGGGGTGGGGGGGTGGATAAACTAATTCCCACATTGAGCAGAGCCATTCAGTGAGCACATTTGGTTCTGTTACCCATTAGTCTTGTTACCTCTGATGCACAGTCAAACCCATTATGGGTGTTAGGGGTCAACAGTGTATACCCACCTCCTTGGTTTTGTTTGCTTATACCTGCTGCCATCTGTTTGGACCACTGCCAGACGGATTCAGCTTGTGCTTTTGAAGTGAAAGATCTACAGCCGGGCTATTCAATTATGTATTAAGTTGGGCCAGATTTTCAAATCTAGAAAGTTTGCTGGGCCGCACATTTTCAGCAACTGATAAGCAGCAACTTAATAACAAACGTAACAAAATAAATGTCTCTAAATCCATACAAAACAACACAATAGTGAACAGTATCACCACAATATCTTTGGCTTTAGAAAAAAATAAATATTTTGGTCACATTTGATTAACAGGCAGAGAATAAAAAAATAATGGTTAATGCTGTCAATTATACAAGTTTGCAAACTTACAACAAAAGGAAAAACTAACACCACAAATGAATATTTCTACTAAACCGAATGTTCACCTATGATATGTCAGCAACAGTTACACTGTTAAGACTTTAGTGGGAGAAGTGACCTATATGGTTATCAACAAAAGCACAAACCTTTGGATCACATGGATGTCAATCTGAAAACACTGGTGAAGAACGCGCCACTGGGATCACTGAGAGCTGATTTTTATTAAGTTCACAAACCAACTCTGTCTCCAAAAAATGTTGTTGTATGATTATATACAACTAAAGTGCAATCCTGATTAAATCTTTCTACAGAACATAATTGTTGTACTGTTAATGCATGACATGATACTGTTATTAACGTGAAGCGATTTGGAAAGAGGTGGACGGAGGGCGTTTACTGTGCTGGACTGATATGGAGACCTGAGTTCAAGACCAAAGTCCTGTTTGGGTTTAGGCAAGAAAAGTACTGAGGTTAGGATTAGAGAAAAGGTTGTGTTTGTGAAGCGACTGTGTTAGGTGACATTTTTGTCCATTAACCAGCCCCAGGTCTTTCACTGACACTAACCCACTGCTGTGATGTCTGATCAACAATAAATAATATCTGATGCTGAACTGTAACGTCGGATATTTTCGCCGACAGAAAACCAGTTGTTTTGGTGGACAGAAATACGTTGGCTGTGAACTTAATATGTTCAGTATTTGCGACTTGTCATTAACGTTAACAGTGAAGATATGATCATTATGTTAACAGAAAACGTAATCGGGTTTGCAGTTTAGTTGTATATGAACGTCATTTTTAGGAGACTGAGTTGCACAAGCACAAGTTGATCAGAACATAATCGGCAATAAAATTGTTACTTTCTTAACATGAGGAAAGTTTGTGTGGAAACTCTGATGTTTCTCAAAGTGTTTTCTCCACACGTTCTAATCTTTAAATACAGTAACACACTCACATTAAATTAAACACAGGTTTGGCATTTAGACTTGCTCTTGCTGGTAAAATAAAGAAACCTTTGTCTGTCCGTGTTAAACCGATGGTGTTCGTCCTCTATTTTACACTTGTTAGATGATACAGATGTGTTAAGCTCTGTCTTAACGCTGCTCGCTACACAACAACATGCTGCATTATAAGGTGACTGTTGCTAGGACAGTGCTGCATTCATTGTCAGCGCAACTGTGGGAATTTGTGATTTTCTGTGAAAATTTGCCATCTAGAAATGGGGGTTTTCTCCGTTTTTTGCAATTCTGGTAGGACCACGGGTTGGGCCACTCGTGGCTTGTCTCTGGGCCGCATGTGGCCTATTTGAATAGGCCTGCTCTACTGGTTCAAACTGGTGGTATCCGCAAACCAAGCTCAGTCAAGGTTCCTGCAAATCATGGAAGGCTGGAAAACCCAGCTGTTGTAATGTCATGGAAAACTGAGATGAAGATATGAAATCAACCTGAAACCCTTCAACAAAGTGAACACTCATAGACCAGTGTAATAACATGCTGGTTCAGGCTATGACAAGCTATTACTCATCAGCGCTAAATATTGAGAAGAATGACTAGTTCACTGTTCTACCCGGCTCTTTTTGATTGTGTGATTTCTGCTGTTATAAATGAATATAGCCCAGGTCATCTAAGTTATTGCAGCATTATTCATAACCATTTAAAATAATATCACACTCTGTTGTTTAATGTTGGAGTATTGACATCAGGGATATTTGACAATGTGGTGACTAAAGATTATAGTTAGTTACTCCTAATTATGGATCCTGGTCTTGAGTAGTGGCTTGATATGAATTATCCAGTTTCAGCACACCCTGACATAATGTGTAAGACAGTTATCTTAAAACCAACAAAGTATCACACTGAAATGAATCTTTTATCTGCTGTCTCGTTAAAAACGGCACATTCTGTACTGGACACTTTGTTTCTTCTAACCAGACTGAGACACGCACCACTTCTTCTTCCACACGCACACCACACCTAGACTGGTCTGTCCTTAAAGTCATTTGCATTTTGCTGATGATCAATTATTTTTCCATTTATAAACATTTGGAAGGGGAGTAAGAAAAAGAGCAAACACACAGGAAGCATGTGGGACGAATGGGAGCAATTTTTCGTGGTCATGGTTCCTTTGTTTTGAAGCTGTCTCCTGCTTACACTGGTCTTTTCTGTGGCGTCAAATTAATCACAGTGTAATTTCTGAATAACATCAATTGATTACTTCATCGTTTTTATTCATTTTGTCTATTAATTAAGTCTGTGCATCTCAAATATTACTTTAATATTAATGGCTGAACAGCTGCAACTGCAACAACTTAGCATAGATAGCCTCTAATAAATGCACACTGTCGGAGATGGTGCACCGTTCATCCTGTGTTTAAGACTAATTCAGAAATGAATTGACTACTTTTGACTACATCCAGATCAGTGCATTCATACACTGATGGACGTGTCAGGTTCAGCTTGGACTAAATATTGGGACTTTCTGTCATTTTTAGATTACATCTACATTTACGGCATTGTCATAGACGACATAGCACAAGCAGTCTGTCAGCGGCAGCTATAACGGCCTCCATGTGTGAGGCATTCAGGGACAGGGTGGGATATCTGAAAAGGAACAGTCCACTCTGGTTACCAGGCCACTGTCAATCAAATCTGATCAAACCAAACCCACACAGTCCAGATGAAGCAGATTAGTAGGTGGTGTTCAATGCATTTGCTTTGTGTTACCTGAGATCACATTAAAAAAAATGTTTTGTCTCTCTCTTTCTGTGTGTGTGTGTGCATGTGCGTGCGTGTGTGCATTGCTACAGGCGGCAAACAGCTACCTAAGGGACCAGTGGTTTCACTCCCTGCAGTGGAAGGTACGGTTACAGTTTGTCTTTTAGCAATTAATTGATTTATTTCATCAGCCCTATTAAAGCATCACGCTGAGGCTTTTAACCCATCTCTTCCCTCCAGACGCACATGAACCGAGTGAGTTTTTGTTCTGTATTTCAGTACTTGTTATAAGGACTACCCAACATATTGAAGTTTATTGCAGAATGATCACGTGAAAACGCCAAAAATAGGGTTTTGTGTATTCCAGACCTTCTCACAGTCTGACACACCATTTTATAGCACTTTAGAGAGCTTTATAAGGATCAAACATGTCAGCACTAGAACCCTGCTGTGCTCACTGAGCTAAATAAAGCGATACAAGGAAGTATACCTGGAGTAGTTTGCTGGTAGAGCCCACAGTAACTCCATGTAATTTAAAATAATCTATTGTCTTTCAGTTTAATTTCCTCTGCACTCAAGATTGTTTCTGAGGCGGTAATGAAAAGCTGTCACACAGAAAGCGCTGCCTGTATATACGAAGGTGTCATCATAGGGACACTTTGCACAGCTCTGATTGTTCATTTCCTGTTTGTGTGTTTCACTGCACTGTGTTGAATAAAAAAAATTTTCCATCAGCAAGCAGATGAGAAATAGTGACATGAAGGAGAAACACAAGTTACACTTTGGGAAATCTTTTCTATCTATATCAGATATGTGGAAGTGCTGGTTTCACTGAATAACACTGATGATGATATTTTTGTTCCAAATGTTTGTTTGGTAGTCACTTCTGTTTTTCCCTTCAGAAAAAGATCTACAAGTACCGTAAGGTTCTGAACAACCCAAGTCGCTGGGACGTGGTGCTGAAAGAGATCAGAGCGCTGGTGGACATGGCTCTGACTTCACCGCTGCAGGACGAGTCCATCCACCAGGCTCCACTGCACATCATCTCCACCCTGCTGGCCGAGGTAACGGCACACACACACACTTATATTCTCTTCAGAGAATTGTTGAAATGTATTGAAAAGTGTTCACTGCATAAATCAAACCTTAACCAAGTCTTCAAAAATATATAATTTATATGATGTGGTTTTCATTTCAAGTTCCCTGCAGTGTGATGACAACATGAGTAAAACACCATCATATGAACACATTCATACGTGTCTCCGGTCTTTACCATTTCCTCATTATGACTAATATTATTCTACTCTCATCTAAACCAAACGCTTCTTGGTGGCACTTTTTTAAAATCCAACAATAACAAGAAACATTTAACATGTAACATTTCCTCAAGTTAAATTCCAACACATACTGTAATTAAATCTTAATTCTACTTTAGTGAATATGGAAAAATAAAAAAATACACTGAATGAGTAAAGCTCCAAAGTTCAACTGCTTTTTTACAGAAATATTAAGTTTCACTGGACTTTTTTCTACTTCACCAGATTTAGTTTCATTTCTAAATCCCCACTTGTTAGTTGTCATGTAACAGACATTACTGTTACAAAATACAAGTCTTCTGAGGAAGAATATCATTCTGATACTACGTATATGAACACAAATTTTGAAATGGTTTATTCTGCATTCCCTATTTAAAGGGGGACTTCACAGCTCTTTAACTTGCTTTCTGTGGTTCCACTACTGACTATATTTAACTGATATTAAACCTTCTTTCATGGAGGATTTTGTGAGGTGCTGCTGTCAGTAAAAGATCTTAAGGTGACACAGCAGCACACATAATAAGTCACGAATGCTGGAACGCACCATATATTAAAAAGATTTGGATGGAAGAGTCAACACACTGACTGTGTTGGTATTGTCAGATCTCTAGTAGGCTGGGGCTACACTTCAGAGTAGAAGTGTAAATGAAAGGTGAAGAAGTCACCGTTGATGTAGTTTAGCGTTTTAGGGAAACAGTGGTAGAAGAAGTACCAGAGTGTTGAAATACTCAGTTCCATGTAAATGCCCTGCATTCAAAAGTAAAACTATAAAAGCAAAGTGACTCGTTTCACATCAGTGAATATGATATTAATGTGCTGATCTCATTAATGTTGCAGCTGGTAAAGATGGAGCTTATTTTAATATGATGGTGATGCTGGTGTCATTTCCTCAGAGGCTCAGTGTTTGTAGGCTGGTGTTTGGACAGACTTGACGTGGCACCATGGTGCCGCATAAACTAAAACCACAACCTCCCTCTCAACCACACCTGATTCTAGTCCTGCCTCTTACCTAAACTATTCCACCCTGAAGCCAAAATCTTAACACTGAAGACAATCTGCTCCACTGATGTTTTTCTCATGACATCTGATTACACTGTGACACACGCACAGCATGATCCATTAAGTTCTTTCCTAAACTCTTCGTTTTTTCCTCTTCCTTCTCCACAGAACTCCAATCTGAGCACTCAGGATCATGAGAACATCATTGTGGTGAGTATGAAGTTCACAGTTAGAACAATTTGATCTTTGATGCCAGCCTGAGTTAATAATTAACACTGTGAGTTGGGCCTCCGGTTGTTTTAGTGCTTTAAACACAAGAAAAATAGAGATAAAAAATATAGATTCTCCCCCATGTTTGTTCATGTTATGAATGTTGTGGTCAATGCTAGTGTGGTGGTGTCTGGGGACAACCGAGGAGCTTGATGCTGAGAGAGGTGGTGATGTTTGTGTAGTTCACCTGTTTTTACAAGGCTCCTGCACCTGACAGGCCTGTATAATACTGGCTTCCAGCCAAAGTAAATAAGAGAAAGATATGGAAATATTTATCTGTGTGTGTGTGTGTGTGTGTGTGTGTGTGTGTATGTGTGTGTGTGTGTGTGTGTGTGTGTGTGTGTTCAGGCCATTGCTCCTCTTCTGGAAAACAACCACCCACCACCTGACCTGTGTGAGTTCTTCTGTAAGGTAAGATTGTGGATTTCACTTACATTAGTGTCGCACATTTAGAAATTGTCAGAAACACGTACAAGTGCTTCCTGTTAACAGATGTTTGTGTGTGTTGCAGCACTGTCGGGAGCGGCCGCGGTCGATGGTCGTGATCGAAGTGTTCACTCCTGTGGTCCAGAGAATCCTCAAACACAACATGGTGAGAAGGGTTGCGTTCAGGAGCAGCACAGAGCGTCCACTAGTAGCGATGAGAACTTTGATGCCTGTTTATAGCATTTACATTGTATTTTGTTAATTTAAGCTGTGAGCTTAAAGCATTTTATTGCATAGATGAAAAAACGCAAACTGCATTTGCAGAGAAGTTGGGGAGCTTTTCTAAAATGCAATAAAAACTCCACTGACCAACCTAATTGTATTTTTAAAATAAGTTTGATGCTGAAACATAGTCAGAAGGTGCTTACCCGGCTGTGTGTGATAACGGCACATCAAACACTAATAACACAATGAATCTGAGAAAACTTTCTTACTATGCCTCGTGGCAGCCCTAAAAATATTTAAGTAGCACCACCCTGGATCTTTCCAAATTCAGCAGGTCAGTTGGCTAACAGGTGAGGTTATGATTGGATATAAAGGGAGCAGCCACCAAATGTTCAGTATCTATAAGCAAATATGGCTCGTGACTCAACACATTATGACAGAATGCAACGCGAGACTGCAGAGAATTTAGGTCTTTCACCATTTGGAAAGATTCAGGGACTCTGGGGCAATCTCAGCGTGTAAAGGCTGCTGTTTCAGTATGTGTGACCTTCAAGGACTCAGACAGCTCTGCATGCTAGTATGATGAATGTAGCCACATGGGTGGGAACTGTTGTCATTTAACACAGTCCAGAAATGCAACCTGAAATTCTCAGTGGGATTATCCTAGTGTTCCTTCATCTCCTCCAAGTGTTTTGGTTTTCTTTACACATTTTTGTGTGTCTCTTGTTCACTTTCTAGGATTTTGGGAAGTGCCCTCGACTGCGTCTCTTCACTCAGGAGTACATCCTAGCTCTCAACGAGCTCAATGGTGGGATGGAGGTCGTCAAGAAGTTTGTCCACAGGTGAGAAACTGTCAAGCATGTGCCGACAGGTCCTCCAAAACTAAATCTAGTCTGATGCTCAACCTTGTCTGTTGCAGCATGCACGGGCCAACAGGGCAGTGCCCTCACCCACGTGTCCTGCCAAACCTGGTTGCAGTGTGTCTCGCTGCTATTTATTCCTGTTATGAGGAGTTCATCAACAGGTCAGTCGCTCTCTGTCACACATACACACACCTGATCCTATCTCCCTCAGCTTATCCACTTACTTTCCCACTCATGTCCAGACATCTTGTTTGTCTGACTGCTGCAGTTTGAGCATGAGGCCTGAAGGTCAGCAGCACGGAAACCTAGACGAGCTACAGCTCCTCTGGGGCTCCATGCTGCCCTGCTGCTGGTATTAAAAATGGCTAGCTGAGTACACTCTCCGTTACTTTATAACAATATATGCAGATTCCATGAAGGTTTAATGTTCAGTGTTCTACGTTAGAGAGATGCTGATGCATGTTAAGGTCATTTCAGAGGCTGTAGTTTGTGCCACTGTTAAGTATTCATAGATAGATTATTTAGACTATTAGAGAGTAATAATAAATTGGCATCTGGGTATAAGTAAATATTCTTGAACAGGTAATTATTAAGAGATAGATGTGCAAGTCTAAAGTATTGGAACAACAAAACAAAATATACATTTGAGAAAATTCAGAATTTTAGTTCTTATTTCGTGGTGTTTACGCTTTGCCACATTAAAGATCATAGAATCAACACCGTCTGGAACAAACTTTGCAAACATTGTTTCTGGACAGCTCTGAATTCATCCTGCTGCTGCCATCATCAATTGTTGCATCAATAATGGCGTGCAGCCCATTCCTTGATACTACCTCCATTGTTCTCCACAGCTTTTTGAGCTTGTATGTTTTGGATCATCCTCCTCCACGCTTCAGCCTTTCCGTCACTTTGGCAGAGGTTAATCTAGGTCTCATCAGTCCATAAAACCTTTGCATCTTGTAGTGTGGCCTCTATATGCCGTTCTTCCCCCCTGCTCTGTGGAGGATGTTGGTGAAGTCACTGAGTGGTTTTCTGGACTTTCGCAATGCTTCATCAGCTGTCACGCTTTTCATTGCCTGACCCGTTAGGTCCATGTCGCTCAGCACACCAGGGGTGTTTGTGTACTGCCTCTGATTGTTTTTCACTCTTTTCTCAGATTCAAAATTTGCTTGCTTTTCTCCTACAAACAGATCTATGGAAAATGAAAGGCTGAAGCCAAGAGTAGTCATATACGTAGAGCTTGTTTGTCTATTTGAAGTCAGTCTCACAGGACAGACCTAGGTAACAAGAAACACCAGCTAAACTATCACATGTAATCCATGTTACACTCATGCTCGCTTAAAATGTGGCTCATCTGATACAGTAGCTGCTGTGTTCTGTGGTGTTTTAATGTATTTTGTTTTAAGTACTGTCGAATTGAAGCTGAGCTTTTTTGAACTGAACAATTTGCTGATGTTACTGGGAAAAGCGCACCAGAACTGTACGGTCATCTGACCACACTGTGCCATTTATAGCCCCAAACTCTTTTACAATTTCCCAACATGGAATTTTATCAACAAAAAAAAAATCATGCCTCTACAGTATAATTAAAAAGTCTTGCTACAGTATAAAGGACAAATAATAACTAGAAATACATTAAATGAATAACATGATCATGTTTATGCTTATGTTCCTTAGGAGATAGCAGTTTTTCTGCTCATCCAGCTGCTTCAGCATTAGAACAATTCATGAGTTTAACATGAACTATGCAGACAGATATTACTGGTGACACAACTCCAGCGTGTCCACAACTTTACTGCAATTGACGAAAGCCGTAGCAAGTCATTGCTTGCACTGACGCTGAATCAGTCATTGTGAAACTGTAGAGTTTCTCATTGCTCAGCATCTGGAATTTCATTCTTGTCAACACGTTCACATGTTGTGGTCCATTAGTGAAACAAAGCCATTTCAGGGTTGATGCAGTTTTCCTTCACATCACGTTTTATTTTACTTTACATTTGACCTTATTCCACTGATTTATATTCAGATCTTCACGTTCTCTCTAGCGTGTTCCACAGGGGCTTTCTGTTGATACGTCACATGGTCTATCTTGACTCATTAGTGTCAGCTCCTTAGCTTCATTCGCCCCAGAGAGAAACACTTCTTAGCTAATTTTTCCAAAACTGCAGCACACAAAGGAGCCATCGCTGTGGCACCCATCTCTTCTGGCTCTCACTCTCTCCTTGTTTTCCCCTTTGTTATTACACCTTGTTCTTCTTCAGTCATTATGCACATTTACATAAGCGCGTTGCTGCTGTAGGTTCTCTCTGCGTCTGATCACCTTTCCCTCGTTTCCCTCCCTCTCTGCAGTCGTGACAACTCCCCCAGCCTTAAGGAGATCAGAAACGGGTGCCAACAGCAGAACGACCGCAAACCACCGATGCCGCTCCGCCTGCTGCGCCCCGAGCCTCCTACGCCACCTCCTGCCACCCTCCTCCCCCTCTCCCCCAACCCCAGTCCTCCTCAGCCACCACCTGCCACCCCCTCAAACCCCACCCCGTCCATCCCCATCTCCTCCCCTCCACCTTCCCTGCCCCTCTCCCCTCCTCCCTCCGTTGTCAACTCCAGCGAGATCCTGGTTGAGCTGGAGCGAAACAACTCTGCCAACGCCAGGCGGAAGGGCGGCCCGGCGGGCGGGGACAGTGAGCCCAACCTCATCGACTGTTTGCTCGTCAGCCCGGCCCTCAACACTCTCTCCATCCAGCTGCCCGCGCAGGCCGATCGAGTGCTGGGCTGCTTTGCTCTCATCCTCAAGATGCTGTAAGTTCACACATAAAGCTGTCACTGTGCCTGAGTGCTGGTGGAACTGTCCCAACACATTATATGAGCACAAAACAATGCCAAACATGTCATGTCCCCTGTGTGCTGTGTCCCCCCTCCAGCAATACATTCATATTATTAATCTTCTCATACTACATGAATATTGGCCACACACTAATGTTTTAGTAGGACCTCTGTTTTACTCTTTTCTACAATGTGTCCTAGCATCTCCCAGTGTAGGTAGCTGTCTCCTAACCCCCAGTTTGTGCCTCTCAAGTATTACATGTGTTCAAGTCAGAGTGCTAACTCTCTGGATACCCCAGAAAGCATAGAGTCCCCCCCCTGATTCTTAAGGTATTTCCTGAATCCTTACAGACTCTTCCAGTTGGCCAGACTGAAAAACTGTTTCCTGTCCTGTAAAAATAAGATTTTAGTTTGTTTTTCCAGGATGACACTTTCTTCTCTACTCGTTAGTGGCTCCTCATTAGCTCAGTTCACCCAAGAGAAGAACACTTGTCAGCTAATCTGATACACGTCTCTCCTGGCCCTCGTTTTCCCTTTTGTCATTACACTCACTTTACCAAACGCAATCAGACAGTAGTGTTTGTAACTGTGTTTTAGTGAAGTAAATAATGAACGTACTGATGACTTTGACAACGTAAACTTATACATAATAAAAAAACTTTCAGTCACCATGTACGACTTTACGGGGTATCCGGAGGTTAGCACTGTGACTCAAACTACCATGTACAGTAAACAGTAAAGTGTCCACTCACCGCATGGTTATGTAAGACAAACACAGTCTCACTACATCAAATCACTAGTACAGGATGTGATTATGAAAAAGGGTTTCCGCAGAATGAGTTTTAATGAATCTGTAAACTTACATAAACTCTAAACCTATTTCAAATGTAAGAAATAACAGGAAGTGTCCCAGTTTGTGACGGTGACGTGACGTGACTGTGTGCTTTTGTAGACCTAACCAGCGTAAATTGGGTGAAACAACCCTGAATGAGTGAATGGATGAGCTCCTGTGCTGATTACGCAGTGTGAAAGTGGAGCAACAGGTCATCAGCCAAACAAGATGGCCTAAAAAGCAGTAGTGCCTGTGTGTTTGTAGCATTTGAAACAAAGCCGGTGTTACTTAACTCACAGTAACGTGATGCTGTTCTAGCTTCTGTTAAATCAACAGTTCTCCTCATGTTTCAACTCCTGCTCTGTGCTTTTTGTTCTCCAGGCTACACCCTGCTCTTTACATCAGTTTCCTGACTCACATCATGTCTGTTTTCTTTGCTTCTCTGTTTATGACTGTCTGTCTCCGTCAGGTCGGACTACGATGACTGGCGACCTGCTCTGGCCAGCCTGCTGCAGCCCATCCCCTTCCCTAAAGAGTGAGTGCTCATCTCTTCTTATAGATGATGTTTAAAAAAAAGGAGCAGCAAGTAACAAACAACAGTTTAGTGCTCCATACAGTAGAAAGTGGTGCTTGAAAGTTTGTGAACCCTTTGTGAATTCTTACTACCCGTCATTGTCTCCAGGGAGCTGTTACTAACAGCGTCCCGATGGGACCTGGCTGCTGACATAGGTGAGGTTACCTCACCACGCCTCCCGGGGAGTGGAGAACTGGAGGGGTAGCTCTCCTGTCCCCACGAGAACCCAGCTCTAATTGGCGACAGGCAGCCTTGAGCATTTATATTGTAATAGGCAGCGATCTGTGGATTCATTAGCGTTGACTGGTGGATGACTTGTTTGTCCAAAACCTGTTGCTCACCTGCGCCACTGTTGCCTGGCCGATGCCTTCAGGCGTCATTAGGAAACGCAACAATACTCCCCAGCACCATGTAGCTGAGGATATAATGAGTCAGCACACAAATTTGGATACAAACACACGCACGCACACAGATGGATAACTTCCTGCGCACACACACAGAGTACTAATTATCTTTACATCTTGTACACTGGCTGTTGTTGGCTATGTACAGTAGCTTACCCACAGCGTGGAACTGTGTGAATGTAAGCTCCACGAAGCTGATGCACAATTTAGTAGAAATCTCATAGAAATGATGGGATCAAATGGATTTAGCTGCAGAGTTGTGGAGCATTTTTTACTCAGTAACTATGCATTTCACTGACTTCATTCATATTGAATACACTGCAGGTGACCTCTAACAGCTTCCACTGATACGTAAATGTAATGATTCCCCACAGGGATCATTAAAATCTAAAGTAACAAACAATCCCCAAGTTCACATGCAGAAAGCATCATAATGAAGTCTGAAACATACCTGATCATGACAACTGTATCCAGTAACATCGTGCTACTTTATCATCAGCTGTAAGAGGTTGTCATGAAAAGCCTCACACTGAGCTAACGTTGTTTTGTGTCTGTAGCAGTTTCTCACTTCTCTCTTTGTCTTTGTCTCTCTGTCTCTCTCCAGGGCTCTTGCACATGCCAAATTCACAAAGTAAGTAGCTCAGGCAACATAAACTGTTCTTAACAGATTGGATTTAGACTCCAGTTGGAAAACAACCTGACGTTTGTGTCTCAATGTGTTTCTCTGTCTAAACAGGGAACTGAAATATGTTATTCAGAGGTTTGCAGAGGACCCAAGGCAGGAGGTGAGTGAGTGTGTGTGTGTGTGTGTGTGTGCATGTGGGTGTGTGTCACTGTTCAGGCCTTGTACAGTGGAGTGTTGTCATGATTGACCAGAAAGCATATCTGCATGTGTGTTTTCCAGGTCCACTCCTGCCTGCTCAGTGTGCGTTCAGGTAAAGACGGCTGGTTCCAGCTCTACAGTCCAGGAGGTGTGGCCTGCGACGATGACGGAGAGTTGTTTGCCAGTATGGTAAGTGTATACACACACACACACACACACACACACACACACACACACACACACACAAGATTGTGATTGTTAAAAAGTGACCGTCCTGTGCTCTTCTTCTCCTCCAGGTTCACATCTTGATGGGCTCCTGCTATAAGACCAAGAAGTTTCTCCTGTCTCTGGCTGAAAACAAGCTGGGGCCCTGCATGCTGCTGGCCCTGCGTGGAAACCAAACCATGGTGGAGGTATGTCTATGTCTGCGTGTCCCACGTGCCAAGACGTTTATTAATATTTCTTCTAGAATGAAGTGTTGTTTAATAGTGCATAATGATTGCATTAGTGTGTTGCTGTGAGGGCTGTACTGAAGTCATTTTCACTGTTGTTATTATTCAGCCCATTGGTCTTTAGGATGAAGGAGTAATGTCTCTAATGACCAGATAAATATTCACATTTAGCAGAGTTTGCTTAGAAAATGACTCTAACTAATTATTTCAATTTAATTTTCTGTTGCTTAATCACACTCTGACTGGTTGCAGCTGTAGTTGCAGAATTAGTTCTAGCAACACGTCTAATTAAAGGCTGGTTAAATTGACTGAATGAAAGTGTTAGTTAAGTGAGTCTGTGTTGTCATATTTTAATAAACTGGTCTAATTGAATACAGTAGAGTATGAATTGATCTTCAAAAGTGCTACATTTGCAAGTTCCTCCCTGACTGGTGCATGTTTTTGAAATGTCATACACCCTTAGTTTCTAACTTAGGCTGCTGTTTATAACCTTCTTCAGATAACCCAGATGACATCACTGTGACCTCATCAAGGGGTTCATTGTTAACATTTGACAAAGCTTCACCAGAGCCGCAGAAAGACACATGACAAATTGACCAGTTCTCATCATAACACGCAAACTGATCGTTGGCATGTAAAGATGGTGGACTGCCCCTTTAAAAGTGTGTTCACGTTCATACATTTGTGTCCAGATCCTGTGTCTGATGCTGGAGTACAATATCATCGACAACAAAGACACCCAGCTGCAGATCATCTCCACCCTGGAGAGCACGCAGGTGGGGCTCCGCATGTACGAGCAGCTCTGTGACCGACAGAGAGAACTCAAAGAACTGGTGAGTTACTGTTTCAACACAGACACACACACACACACACACTTTATATAGGTACTGACAGGTTTGAAGTTAACACCATACTGGATTCTTTGATGTCCAAGTGACAGGTCAATGATATGTCTCCAGGCTGGCAGTGGCTTGGGTGGGGGTCGTGTCGCAGTTTCCAGAAGACGAAACTACAACACGACACCATATGTGTGCGTGTCATGATTTTGGTCTCAGTTATTCCCCTGATACTTTTCTTTATTGTACTGAATATAATTTTTAAAGAGGCACTACACACGTGGTCTCTGCCTGGCTGTTACATCAGGTGTACAACAAGTATAAAATTGTGACATGAGGAGCAGAGCGATGGCAGCATCTGACCAGGTGTAGTTCCCCTTTAAGAGTCGTCAAGGTCACTTCAACAGGATGTTTGAGAACGTTCCTTATACGTAACGCAGCAGTCCTCCTGAATGTTACTTTAAATTTCATTCAGAAATGAAATCACAACCAGGACATTTGACATCATCTATTAGTGAACTTTTTAAATCTTATTGTCTTATTCCTCATTTTTCACAAAAATCATTTTAGAATTCTCTGCACCACCTACCTTAATTTAACAGTTGCTCTCCGTTGTAATCTTTGTGTTTCTCAAACTCAGTTTTATCGTGACCTCCGCTATAATGTTTAGGTTTTCTTATAACTGAAGGAAAGAACTAGTCTGGTGAAATCAGAAGACTAGAAGTCTAATCTTATATGTTTTGAATAAGTAAGTATATATAAATGTGGACTTGAATATCATGTTCCAAGAACCATCATGAAACTCAGATATTACTGACAAGATATTGTCATCTGTGATACTGCACCCACAATTCCCTGTAAGCCGGAGACAACGGCTGATCTGCCACCATCACCAGCCTGTCCTGATTAGACAGGATGGAGCCAGAGATCTGCATTATTCACTGTCATCATCATGTCCCAGTTAAACCAGACACAAAGTCACTTTGCTCCACCAATAACATGGTTTAAGTGACAGCTTAGGTTCGTCAGGTGCTCACAGGAACCCGGTGACTTGAGCTGGTTATGTTGCTCTCTCTGCTCTTCATCTGGAAGAGCCGCAGTCGACTGCCTCTTTGTCACACTGGGATGGTGCAGTGTGAAACAGTCGAGATTAGACCACTCACAGTAACTAGTCCCTCTCAGCTCAGTGTGCATGCTTCATACACACACATGCACTGAGTCACAGCCACTTGACTCTGTCTGGGAACTCAGAAGGAGCAGTGTACAACTAACAGACTTTACACATAGCTTACAATGTACACTAACAGCCCCAAACTCATCTGGGAGGGTGTTATGGATTGTAGGGGGCTCTTTTTAAATTAAACTATCTGTAAAAACAAAGTCTCCAGTGTGGTAGTAATTAATTAACGGATGCATTTTTAGTCCTTTACGCTAACAATATCTCACAAATGATCATTTATGACCTAATTGTTTTTATGAGTTTGTAAATACTGATTAAATAGATGATTAACTTACGTCAGTGCAGTTCAAATATCCTCTGGAAAAAGAACATTTGTTTCTTCCATTACGCAATCACATAATGAGTGACATCATTAAAAAAAAAGCAGTTATCTTTTTTAAAACATAAGGTCAACAGTTCTTGCACTGCACTGTTAGAAACCTGAAATGTCCCATTTTCTCAGTATGCCATGAATGCAACATGCAGCTGCTCACACACGCCATCTACTGTCTGAAATGTTTCCTGCAAAGCCTTGAAATTCCATTTTATCCCCGTTTGTCTTCTCCTCAGCAAAGAAAAGGAGGCCCCACCCGACTGACTCTGCCCTCAAAGTCCACGGTGAGATAACCCTACACCTAACCCGGTCACTTATGAGGCAGTGCATCAGAAATGCCTCAATACTAACTGTTTTGTTTTTTTTCCTTTAACTTGCCATAGGATGCAGACCTGGCTCGCCTGTTGAGTTCAGGTTCTTTTGGGAATTTGGAGAACCTGAGCCTGGCCTTCACCAATGTCACCAGTGCCTGTGCCGAGCAGCTTATCAAGCTGCCTTCACTCAAGCAGCTCAACCTCTGGTCCACGCAGGTAAACACACCCGCAACAAGCTAATACAACTACACAAACACACACAGCCACAGAAACACACAATGTCTAATATTTCTGCTTTTTTTCTATTCACCGGACAGTTTGGTGACGCAGGGTTGAGGTTGCTGTCAGAGCATCTGGCCTGCCTTCAGGTTTTGAATCTGTGTGAGACCCCCGTCACCGACGCTGGCCTGCTGGCTCTCAGTTGTAAGAAAACACACAAGATGCATCTTATTGAGCAACGTCAACGTCTAAAAGACGAATTTAATGATGACAAAAAAGCAACGTGGTGTTTGTAAGTGTGTGGCTAAATGGAACTTTCTGCCTGTTTCAGCCATGAAGAGCCTGTGCAGTCTGAACATGAACAGCACCAAGCTCACAGCGGACACATACGAGGACCTCAAGGTAAACTTGCAGGACGATATACACACACACATCTATAAAATTTCTTTGG
>JAUBNQ010000025.1:1835995-1848154 GCA_032353495.1 Ctenopoma kingsleyae
ACACACACACACACACACACACACACACACACACACACACACACACACACACACACACACACACACACACACTTAAGAAGTGGAGCAAACTGGCACACAGCAGTATGAATGGGTCATCAAATGTTATCCGACACAAATGTCTGCAGTTTACCTGTGCTCCTCCAGTATCTCAACTCAAACACCCAGTACAGCCTCACCCATGAGCAACACGAAAGCCACTCTGTGAATGGGTTGAAACATTTTTTGACGCAGCATCAGAGTGAGACATTGTTTCATACGCACACCTGGTTGATCTAATTCACCCTCTATAAATCTTCAGTAGTAAAGCATTATCAGCAGCACCACTTCTAAAGGTAACCCAAGACAAACAATCTTAAGCACATGCAACAGACTTAAAGTATATGGAAATAGTTTAAACTTTACAGTTTAGTAGTTTGAAATAGAAGACCCTGATTGGTTAGAAATTACTCGTAGGCACTGGTTAGTTTTGTTGGAAACTGAGCAAAAGGGATTTCTTCAGTTAAATATATACAGCAGGTGTGTGTTTGTGTAATGTAACATGCATCTACACACAGCAGATCAACTGTTGCCTCTGTTGTGCCTGTAGTGCAGCAGGAAATGTAGGATGGGCTGTTGAGTTCTGCAGCAGCCTACAACACAAAACAGTTACATTAGATTTACCTTTTTTTAAGTATAAGGCTGTAATATGCTGAATAAAATATAACATCTCCTGTTTTATTCAGAATATAATAATCTCTGCATAATTTAAATTCACAGTGAATGTGATTAAAATCTACGGTCCATAAAAGAAGATGTGTAAAGTCACACATGTAAGAAGACTGTATCAACCAGGCAAAAAAATTGATCTACTCCTACAGTATGAAACAATCTGAATGCTCCCACTTCTCAACCCAGTGACCCGGCAAATGACAGACAGCTCTGTGGTCTGCAAAGTTAAGTATTTAGCTGCAGTGCAAACATTGTGTCACTGGGAGTTTTGGTGAGTGCCAGTTGAGGATGTCACAATTCATAACGCACAGTGTCATCATGCCCCGTCCTGCAGAGTAGCAGTGTGGAAACATCACCTTGGGCACCAGACAAGCCATTCAGCGACACACTCATCACTCAGTGTAATGCATCAGTCTCAGTCTACTTCACTCCCTCCCTCCCTTCTTCCCCCATCTCTCCTCGTAACTGCTCAGAGAGTGACCCGTGCTTCACTGTTCACTCTGTTCTAATGATCAGATCCAGTAAACAGTTAGGTGAGACAAGAGTCATCAGGTCAGGTCTTCAAAAAGAAGAAAAGCACAACAACCAAAAATAGATTTTTCTCTAAGTTTTATCTGTGGTGGAGACTTTTTATTAAGTTTCAGCACTTATTTAATGACCATCAGCTATACAACATCTGAATGGAAACCTGACAGCTGCACAAGAGATTCAGATTAACTGCAAAAATAGAACTGTGTTTTTAAAACACTTCAGGACATCAGGTATGGACTTTACCTTTTTCATATGAGCGTGTGAGCTCCTCCAGTGTGTAGTGACTCAACATAGGCCAAGGCGCTCTGCATGGAGGTCAGACAGTAGCCTTCCTCTCCTATCAAATAACTGAAACAGAGAAGTGAGTGTTAGCTGAGAAAAAGACAAAAGTGATAAATGAACTTGGACTAATGAGACTGACATGAAGCGTGAAGAACATACAGCTTATGTTTTGTTAGTTTGCCACAATACCTGATTGTGTATATGAACCAACCAAGAAATGTATTTCATGCTAATGTAAGTGTTGCAGTTAGCATGGTGAAGGCAGTTTGACTGGCTCAGCTGTGCCGCTGACTGGCTTCTACACAGTTTGTCTGAAGTGACACCCAAACAGTACTTCAGTGAACAGGTATCACAGCTTCTGAAGGATCACACTGATCTGTGACAGAGTGCACGGGTGACTGTAAAAACATACAGCGAGCAAGAGCAGATCTGTTCAAACAGTCAGATGTTGGCAATGACAATTTGCGGTGGAGGAGAAAAAAAGAACACA
Organism: Ctenopoma kingsleyae; assembly: GCA_032353495.1. Lineage (NCBI taxonomy): Eukaryota > Metazoa > Chordata > Actinopteri > Anabantiformes > Anabantidae > Ctenopoma > Ctenopoma kingsleyae. Next base: position 1,838,028 of record JAUBNQ010000025.1, read on the forward strand.
AAAACACCTTTACAATAGTAAATATACAAAAGTAAATGTAAAAATAGATGTCAATTATGGGGTTCCAATTAAACAAATTGGGGAAAAAAAGTTAAGTTATTTACTGTGGAAGATTATCCAATCATAAATATTGTACTGTAAAAGAAAGTGAACCTCTACAATTATCGGTTTATTGGAAAAAGAAATTAGACTCAGTTCATTAAATGGGATGATAATCAAGTTCGAGTCTAGGAGGTCCTGCCTTATTAACCTAACTTCAAGAGTTTGGACTCCACCAGTCCACTCTCAACAGTCAAACATACAAGTTAACAAAGGCAAGAGTGTGTTTACTTCTGCCACACCCACAAATATTAGAGAATAAAACTAAAGTGGTTAGTGCTAGAAGGTTTGAATCCAGGCTGGATGAAGGGCAGGATATCCTTTAGCACAGAGTAAGAATGTGTGGGTTTCCCCTGGGTACGATGATGGATGGACAGGAACCTTTATCTAGTTTTACTACTTGTGTAAAATCAAAATTACTTAAGACTACAAATGTTGTCATTATCATCATCATACTATGTCACTCCCATCTCACTTAGAAAGCTTTTTGAAGCTTGATACCTTTACCAATTTGTAGTTTGCCAGTTGTAGCTAGGACATAAAATCACACATACCCTGACTGCCAGCTGACTCAGCCAATCATCACTCACACACTTAAAGACTCACTCAGCCTTCTCATAGCTCTGTGGCTCATGCTGGTTGTTCTTCTACTTTTATTTAAACCCGTCCAACCCACTAAACTACATAAACATCAAGTGGGACTTAATTTGGATTTTTATAGCGAAGAAAAACCAAATATTCCGACATTCCCTGGGTTACTGCAAATCTCAGCAGCTGCCTTTAACAACCCACTGTTTTTATGGCCGTGAGCAGACCTCTTGGGTATGGTCTGAGTTCACACGCAATGATTCTCATTATGATGTTGTACTTCAGCTGAAGACCACCAGCCCTCCCCACCTGTTCTGCTTGACTGGTCTCTTCATATTTGCTTGTGTTCATGTTCATGTGCTCATGTTCATGTGTTCAGTCTTAGTGTGGCAGTTGTAGCTTATGCTTACAACACTGTTTTAAGACTGCATGCAGTATTTAGAGCCAATGAAGGAGACTTTTTATCATCATGACTCACCCTTCATGAATAAACTCATCCAAAGCAGCACATTCAGACACCAGCTGGGGACACTGGCTCCGCAGAGCCACGAAGGACAGGATGGGCAACAGGTCGTCTGCACCGCTGTCAGAGGAAAGAAAAAGACTGAATATAAGAGGAAAAGAGAGTGTAAATAAATACAGAGCAGAAGGGGAAAAAACAGGGTGACATTTACAGTATGAGGGAATGCACTCCCAAGGGGACTGAACTGAAAAGCAAGTGTAGCTCTTAATGGGACACGTGTTCTAGGATGGAAATGATAAAGCTCTTTTTCCCCCCCTCTCAGGGTCCTGTTGGGAGGACAAATTGCAGCCCGGGAGATGATGACAGCCTGATAGTATTCTCCTTGTGTGCAGACAGTGACCATTTGTTTATCAGGACTCACACGCAGGTCTAACTGCTTGGTTGCAAGTTTGCGTGAGAAGGTAGGCTGCCGGCCCTAGACAGAACGGGTCGCATGCAACTGGATACTCTCCTTATGCAGGTTCTGGAAGGTGTGGACAGGCTCATGTAACCACACAGAGTTGGACCTCACATGCACACAATCACAGCCCTGAATTATAATCTTCTCAGTTCACTACTGTAAACACACACATCACTCCTCTCACATGAAAACTGGTGTCTCTGCATTCCAGGGATATAATGTGTGCTGACCACTGACATAAATACTGATTTCTGGAAGATTAGGTTCCATTATGGCTTTGCATCGCATTCCAATTTAGTGCCAGATGTAAAAAAAAAAGAGCAGAAATGAGCAGAAGGGAAAATCATTTTAATTGAATGTGAGGATATAGATGAGCGGTGGTGACCATTTTATCAGCACAATAGGGGAGACAAAAGAAAGGGATGTGGACATAAGCACAAGAATAAGCTCCCAGTTTGTCAAGGACAAAGAATTGAAAAATGCTGCTTATTAAATAAAAGAGGACAATGAGTATAAGTGTTTGTTACTGTAATGTAAAGGGTGTAATGGTATGGCAAAAAATAGACAAAGACCTAGAAATACTTTGCAAATATCAGGATACAGTAACTATGTCTTGTCTTTAAAACTTGGATTAGTTAAAAAATCTACTTCCACATACTGAGTCAGACATTGATCAAAAACACTTTTGAGCGATATGCAGAAAAGGAACCTGTATTTAGACAGAATAAGAAAAACAATCACATATGAGCCAGTGCTGAGCAGCAATCAGGACAGAAATTTTTTTTACATCTGTGCATTAGTGGATTGCAGGTGGCCACTGACTGGAGTTTGATACTGTAAAATTAGAATGGATCTGTGATGAGCTGCTCGAGCCAGAGTTTGTCCTTGAAAAACACTTATTCAACTGAACCGCTGGTTCTGATTCACATGTTTTTAAAATGTGGATTATATCCTGACAGGTTTGGCTACATTTGACATCTGTAGTAACAAACAAATTCCATGCTGAATGATTTAGTGTATTTTGTTACTGTATATTTTAGTGTAGAGTACACACACACAAATCCTTCAACGTCACTACTTTTCTAGACAAAAACCTTTCACCAGTGTTGTACCCGGTCAACTATTCTACTTCACTGTCTCTGATCACTTCACACGCTCCAACACAAGGAGACAGATATAGAACAGGAGAAATGGCGTCAGCCATTCAAAAACAAGAAAAAAAAGTGGATACAACAAAAGAGAAGAAGTGACGAGGTCAGGAGGGTATGAACAAAAAATGACAGAAGGAAAAAGAAGTGAATGTTTGTAGGTCACACTAAATATTAAAGAAAGGATTTTTAAAACACTGTGCAAATAAAATCACTTCAGATGTTGATCATGTGGGTTTCATGTCACTTATTGTAAGCTCTACTAAAAAATGTCTAACCTTAAAAGACTAGCTCCCCAAACCACCCAGTAAATGCTCTATTCCAGGACTACAAACCCCACCCACCTTAGAAAAAAAATACTGGCTTTCAGTTTGTTTGCTACAACATTCACTAGAACTCTTGGTCTTTGCTTGTTCAACTTTGATGCCACAATATTGTCAGTATGTTGACTCACAGGTGAAGGATAAGCTAAGCAGTGATGAGGGAGATTATAAGTGCATTGTTGCTTTCTCTCTGTTGAATGTGATACACATAAGAAGAGCGTTTGAGTAAACTTTAGTTTACAGTGCTGTATGTTCTCCATTAGAGATGCTGCCCTGCTGAGCTTCTTTGTCTGACTCTGTGCATCATCACCGTTTCCACAAACCTGAATCTCTTTTCATTCTCTGTCTTGTCGGGCTGTGGGTCTGTTCCAAACACAGACAGAACGACCCACTTTTAGAGGTGGCCAGGGAGAGGCACTCTATGGGGGGCAACAGACCTAGGACAGCCCCTGCTGTGCCAGTCCTAGATGAGCTCTGATGAGGCCTGACAGGCCAGCTACCAAGTCATTAAATGATGTTTGAGCATTTCCACTGGACTTCAGAACGGTCTGTCTCTACCTATTGTAAGTAGGAACTTAATGATGAAAAAGCTATTTTTCTGAAGGTTAATGGGGTGTTTTGGAACTATAAACAATAAATGGGAAAAAACAAAGTTTATTTGCCTTACACTATTTTGCATGGTTTTATTTTTAGTAAACTGTTCAGATTTTTATAATCTAAACAGCAAAAATCCCTCAGTGAATGATTTAACATTTTCCGCAGTGAGTCAAACCAACACCTTGTAGAGCACGCACTTGCCTCAGCTGATGATTTACTCACATGGCGGCTGTTGTGGGTGTAGACTCGGCCTCATGAAGACACCTGTACTCCTCAGCACAGACACAGATCTGGCGTAATGTCCTAACTGCAACATAGCCAATGAACCGGAATTTATTTTTTTATTAAACAGTTATTTAACATTGAGGTTACTTGTCAAATCAAATGTAAAGTTTGCATTATAATAGATGATCTACATTGTAGTTTAGCACCTTAGTTCAAAATTTGTCATAAATACACTGGATGTGACAGCTTTTTAAACGTTTTAAATGTGTGCATACAAAACAGACTACATATTATCTTCTTATGCTTTTAAAGAAAACCTGCAGACACGTGAAGAAAAATGTGAAGAAAATAAATAAAAAATAAAGGAAAAACATGGTTTGACTCACCAATACATTCCAACTTCCTCTGGGGACAGCAGTCCTTAAAAATTAGCTTAAGCTCCTGCACAGCAGACTCGTAGGGGTAGGAACCTTGCATGCAAGGTTCTTGGGGATACAGTTTCATAGGAACACCAACATCCCCAGGTGAGGCATCCCGGTACAGTTTCATACTTGCCTCAAAGGCCTGCTCCCCTTCCCTGTTGACCTTCCTGAGAAAGACAGATGACACATGACATTTGACGTGAGGTTTGTTAACGAAGAAAGATTGAATGAATTAATTGAAGAAAACTGGTTGGGAACCTAAGTGTTACATAAGCTTGTCTATATGCTTCCTGTGCCAGGCTTTTAGCAGTGACATTAGCAGCAGGACATCAAATTTCAAATGTGGGGGAAGAAAAAGCAAAAACTGAAACCCTCAATAACCTACTTAAAATCTGACGACAATCTCCCTCATTTCTTAAAAACAGACCTGTAGCTGAGAAACAAAGGAAAAGTTCAGTAGTTTTTTTATCTATACACCACGCTTGTCCTCATTAAGCATGTCCCGTATGAGGTCATTTGCCCTGAAGTAACTTAGTTATAAAGTTATCTGTAAATAAGTTATCTGTGAATAGACACAACCACCTAACTAAGTTAAAACACACTTCCTGACTTCAGTACTGTCTATATGTGAAACCAGGACGTACATAAAACAATGTGATACTTACTTTAGTACCACCTGGATAAAGTATTTCCCATAATAATGTGGGAAGACGGTTACATGTACATTTAGTACAAGATGTATTAGTTATGAGTATGAGTCTTGAGAGTCTGAAGCACTGTGCAAAGAGCAGCACTGACACCTGCTGGTCAACAAGACACTGTATTGAAACTAAACCCTAGTATTTGCTTTAACTGCAGTATAATAAACAGACAACACTAAACAAAAAAAAGTATTCATGTGTGACAGCAACAAATTACCTGCTAGTGTAGTGACTTATTAATTCATTCAGCAATGAAAAGGTGGTCAGAAACATGTCTCACTGATAATTAACAGTGGTTTTGCAGTATTCTATAAGCTCCAAGAACTAGGCCAATTTAAACTTTCTGCTTGTTTCTCAAATGTGCACTGGAAAACATGACAGCTCTGGACAGAAGCAGCAGTACAAAGAACAGTTACCTAAACAACTTTAAAAAGTTCAAAAATTAAAGCAGTATGTGTAACGCTTCACATGAACAGAAATAGATGAGCATCTAGTTTAGTTTTCAGGCACCTGCACAGTCAGTGCACTGAGACAATGGACAAACCAGACAAAACTTTTTGAGCTACATACAGTCTGTCTGGCCCCTTGCAGACTTGGGTGCTGTTGAAATTTACATCACTGATACCATAAATGATGCACAGAAAGGATAAATTGGCCTTTAGGTTTTAGACTGTAGTACCTGAACAGAGCCACCAGGGCACTCCACAGGGGCTTGAAGAAGGCTTCTTCTATGCTGGCTAGCAACAGGTCTTTAGAGCTTGCTGTGTTCAGACACTCAAAAGACAGCAAACACACTGACAGAAGCTGATCTGAAATTTAAAAAAAACAAAACACTACCATTGTTTGATATTCAACACATCAGTATAAGCACTGTTAATGTCAACTTCAGCCTTAAAACATTTCCAACAGCAGCAAAGAAACTGCTACACAAGACACTTACTACGCAGCCCCACACACTCACACTCACCAAGTGCTATATGAATGTCTTTGACAATGGCCTTCAGGTGTTCTTTCAGTGCTCTCATCTCCAGCTCCTGGATGTGGCTCTCGTCCAACACTGAGTGATCGCAGGTCGTCTCTGAATCTGAACCGTTGTCGTCTGCGCTGATGTTTGGAGGGGCCCAGTCCAGCTGTGTCAGAAACTGCTCCAAATCTTCAAATGAGTTCTCCCGGTCCACCGTCACCTGTGTGTGAGGCTCCTCCACATCCTCGTCGTCATAGTTGGCGTGGAGGTCATGAGAGAGCGAGTGGGAGAGCGATGAGTCAGTGCTGAAGCTCTGGCCACTGCTGCTCACAGTCCTGGTTGGCTTCTTCTGAGTCTCTGTGTGAGCCATATAACACAGTACTGTCATTTCACAAGTGTGTGTGGTGAACACCTTTACATCAGATACCCGTTTTTGATCCTACCGGGATGAAGCAGGTTCTGAGTGCTGCAAGAAGCTCTCAGTGGCAGGACAGGACTCTGCGGGTGGCCTTTACTGACGATGGGGTAGAGTCTGTTGTAAATCCGGTACTGGTGTTTCCTCAAAAGTTTCACCACAGGGTGATCAGACCGGCTGAGGACACAGTGCAAATGTTAGTAACTCCTCCTTTGGCCTACACTATTGATTTTCTTTTCTATGTTTATCTTTTTTGACATTTTGAGAGAGAAGGGGTATGACATGTCCCCAGATGGACTTGAACCAGGGACGCTGCAGTTATGTGGCATGTGCTACTACTACTGTCTTACAGCCTGGGTTGGTTTCTGTTAGCCGGTATTTACTGGTTTTTGCCTGATAAAATTAATCTAATAAACTGTTAAAGTTACAACTAATGATCCTCACACACTCATAAGTTAATCAGACTGTACCTTAACTGCATTACACTGGCTAAAATGCCTGTGTTCTGCCCACAAGGCTGCCAGCATTGAGGGGCACGCAACATTAAACAGGTTTCCGGGCCACATCAGTGGCCCAATGTGAGGAGATCATTATGTTATTTTTGTGGCTAAAACTGCAAGAATTACAAAAGTAACAACTGGGAAATGTTCACTGTCCCATGAAGGAAAGTTGTCTGTTAGCCCAGATTGCAGAACTAACTGTAAGCTCAGATGAATTTTTACCCTGATACTGCAGGAATAAAGAGCTCACACTGTCACACTGGCCATTTAATGTATAACAGTTTGGGAAAAGACTTTGGGAAGCAGACGGATTCAAATGGAAAATCTATATCGTTTGTATTGTATTACAGTAGCATTCAAATCAATAATAGGCTACTGGTCGAATTTGTTAGGAGTGAAGATGACTGCTTATTTTAGTTTTTACATTAATATAACATATCTAGGGAAGGGTTACTCAAAAAAAAAAAAAAATTCAGGTGGTAATCTATCATCTATCCTCCCTATGGCATTTGCCACTTGATTGGTGTACAGGGTGATCAAACAGACCTCTCCTCTAACACATGAGTCACCATGCATGCACAGTCAAATGCACAAGCTGAAGTCACCAACCAAGTGAAGAACTAAGAAAGAAACAGAAGTGAGAAAGTGTGTCTGGCACTGTCTGCTGTATGTACACAAAATAAATTCTCTGTTTATCTCTGTTACATAATTATTTTGTGCAAATGTGTTTTGTAACAATCTTGAGTCAGTACTAACTAGGGCTATCCTTAAAGATAACACTTGTGAATCATCACGTATTGACAAGAAGACTAACGCAATACAAGAAAGCAACGTAGTCGACCTTTTGAACACATCTAGAAAAATATGTTGTGTGTCTAAAAATATAAATACTGCAGGATGTGTAAATATGGTGTCTGCAGAATTGTGTGTAGTATTATTGAGAACATGGACAATAATAAAGCAATGGTATAACAATTCCTTCTTCAACCAAGTTTCACTAAAACCATTATGGTAACTTACTGTAAACCTTGATGATTATAAAATGATTATGTCACAGTCAGTTACCTGAGCAGGTAGGAAACTAGATACAGCACTAATGTGACGTTATCGGGATTGTCCTTGATTTTGGCTTTCCATAGTTTGGGCCAATCCTAGAGAAATCAAAAAGGTTTAAGCAATGTCTGCAATTTCATATTGTTGATGCATTTAACTAGTAAAAACTACACAACATAAAACAACCATGAGCAATGCCTAATCAATGCAACTTACATGGTCTTGTTCATATTCCAGTACATTGGTGTAGAGAGTACGCTGTTCTTGCTCCTCTGCAGTCATTGCCCCAGATGCTGCAAATCTCCTGCAGTGACAAACACAGAAAAAAAAATATAGACACAACGTGTAGACACATACTACTGTCTGGGAAGTATCTCCACTTTGAGTGTATCAATATCAAGAGTCAGTGATGTCTTCACCATGAAACCAGAGTATGAAATCTGCTTTGCGGACTTATCCCATAAGTAATCTAAACAAAACTGCAAAATACCACATGCAGTACATGCACTCTATCATTGTATCTCACATCCTTACTTTATTTAGGCAGTGTTATAATAATCATTTGATGGTGTACGTTAGAGTTTTCTCTGTCTCTTGCGATGTTCAATTTTCTCTTTTGGGTCAAAGAGTAAAAAGTGACAGTAAACTCTAAATGATTTCCAAAGATTTACTGAGAGCTTGACCCTTAGATAACAAATACACAATACTACAGATTCTTTGGAGAGCCTGTCAAATGCAATTTGGAGCACTAGTTTGTAAGCACATAATTAACTTGAGATAAAGTTTTTAAAAAAAAAACAAAAAAAAAAACACTACACCAAGCCTGGGGTGAAAGAACCAGATATTTTTCTATGGAAAGACTGAATATAATATATGCAGCATTTGCAGTCATACAGGTCTACAAAGTAAATATAGTAATATTTAACCTAATCTAATTAAGTCAGAAAAGCCACACACACTTGAATGTGCTAGAAGCAAAGTGAGTGTGTGTTTGACTGGTTGCTGAGCAAAAAAAGCTAAACGGCTCTCGGTGCTTGTAAAACTAGTGAGTGATAAAAGAAAGAAGGCAGAGGCTCAAAAAAAGAAAAAAGGTTTTAACCTGAGAAATACTTGTGGAAAATCAAAGTGTACCTGTTGACTTCTTCTTGCAGCCTTAGCCTTCTCTCCTCCATCTTCCGCTGGAGCTAGTGTCGCAACAAACATTAAGGAAATTTCCAAACATTATTGTCCTTACATGAATCAGTTGAAAGTTTCAGTTGAAATCAGGCATCATTACAACAAAACTATCAACATTTCACTCTATAAATACGATTCCGCAGCACAATAAAACTTTTACAAACAGTGTAGTTTTATATTACACCATTATTTATTATTTAAAGAACAGCAAAATGTGAATGTGTCCTGATTTCAGAGAGCCAGAAATGGTCAAATAAGACTTTTTCATTTTAATAATGCAGTGTGTTTGCGGCATTTTCTGCTGATTTTGCAACTAAATGTTGTTCAAATACCCAAGTATGTGTAACAGTCTCTTTCTCTTTGCTACATATAATCAAATAATATGAGATGGGAATAAAGCATCAGACCCTGCCTTAGTGAAAAACCTGCATAGTGTAAAGCTAACTTTCACCATTCACACCACAAACGTGAGAAAGATGAAGAGAGGACACAACAGAAGGATACAGCATCTTGCCTGGCTTTGGCTATGATGAGGTTCTCCATCATCTGCCGCTGGAGAGAGAGAGTCTGCATTACAAAAAAAAAGAAGGGAAATTTTAATCATATGCAAGTATTTTTTTTCATTTCAGAAAAGCACAAGAAAGCTCATTATATAATGTAGGGCAAGGGAGAAACAAGAAATCAGGTAGTTGACAGCAACATACTAGAAACATATAAAAATAAATGAGACATATGAAGACACCAGGTCCATTACCAATTCACCATATAAAATCTAAAATATCTCAAAACCAAGGAAGGAAGTGAAGCTTATGTCAATGAAAACGCTACAATAAAGACGGGTAGAACAGAAAGAAACCCAAACTGTGTGTATTGTCAACTATTACAACTAACCCTAATACCTGTCTACTGTGAACGTGTTTATTAATTAGATTTCTACAAACAACAAATAAATGACACGACTATAGAATAATGATACATAAAACCCACACAAAC
>JAUBNQ010000025.1:1900630-1912192 GCA_032353495.1 Ctenopoma kingsleyae
ACACCTTAAATGTGGTGAAAAAACAAAACCAAAAATTGAGCAACTTCATGTTACAGAGTTAAAGATGACAAATGTCTACTTCTACCAGCAACCGAAGCTCACATTCACCACATTCATTGCTGAAGTGGAAAATGGCCAGAACGGGGCAAAGACAATCTCATGCCTCAGGAGCAACGGAAAGCTCTTTGTTCTGACCAGTGTCTGCTGAGTTTGCGTTTGCTGCTGTTTGTTATCTGAACTACTGTCCTTCAGGCACTAGCGGGGAAGCACCTATGCAAGCACCTGCATCCCAAATAAGGCGTTCAAAGCAAAAAAACCAAAACAAAACAACTTCTGAATACAGTCAGGAGAAATAATCTGAATAACAATGAAAAATACATTTTGACACCAAGAAAGAAAAGGTGGGAGGATTGTCCTCTGTTATACAGTGTTACAAAGACTCAATAACCACTTGGTACATGGATGAATCTGATGAGGGAAGGAGACTGTTAGTGTTACCATCAGGCCACTATGTTCAATTAAAACACATTTAAACATACAAAATGTGCAAGAGCTGCTATATGTGTCTCCTTTCTTCCCGCAGAATCGTCCATTTAAATCACTTCTGACAGACGGAGCCCCCAAAAAAAGCTTAAAAACAAGTACATCTTCAAGCTACCCTGCACCAGGAACACCCATATAATCACTCTGCTCCTAAAAGTCTTCATTTCTATCATTATACAATTTGTAAAAAGTTTCTCTTTGTTTTTTACAGCCAAATGTGTGTGAGGAGAAATGAGGGGGTAGGGGGTGACAGAGAAAGAGGGATATAAAAAGAAAACAGGAAAAAGCAAAACGTAAAATGAGATCCAGTGGGGAATTAGAGGGGAAGATAGAAACTGGAGTAGCGTTGGATCGAAATGGGAAGGTGAACCAGAGAGAGATTCATGCCTTCTTGTGTATTTCTAGTTGGGGTATGTGTGTATGTATATTTATAGCACAGGGGGATTGTAATCGATAGCCTCATTAAGTCCTGCCGGTAGGAACAGTTCAATAAAAACACACACAGCTCCTGTCGGCGTCATTAAGCTTGTCTGCTGCCATGCAGCTGTACTCTCCGTCACCTCTCCTGGAGGAGCTCTCAGTTCCGCAGAGCAGCCAACCTGCAATGTGGGAAAACAACGTGTGAGTTTAATCGTTTGGATGAAACACAAGCCGTAAAAGAAGCAGTACAATTAATTCCTTCTGCAAACTGGCAGTTTTAAGCACTGACTAACACTAACTGAAATAGTGAAAATCATCATACAGGAATTCTGTGGAATCAAATATTTCCTCATGCACATAACATACGCCAATTCAACTTAATATATATGTTTTTTATTTTCAGAACTTATAAATCTGGGTCATGTAGCTTAAACTATTTTGCCTTGAAATGTGTAACTGCTTAAAGAGCGACATCGATTTTTAACTGTTCTATGGTTCTAGTTTGGGAGTATTAAACTCTCCTCTGCCTGTCCTAGATTAAAATGTCTTTGTTTGAGCTTTAAAACAGATTATGTAATCTGGAGGAGTAGGTAAAGCAAGAGTATAACCCCCCTAGAATATGAAACAAGATGACATCTGAACAGAAAACTGGAGTTTGGGTGTAGAGCGCCACCTCTGAGTTCATTCAACTCATCAAATTCCATTTTCTAAACAAACAGATCTGTTGTATTAGTGAATTTCACAGAATGCATTTGTGACTCATCCAATTAAGAAAACCAACGTTACTCATCTGGTCACTTTTGCTAAGTTCAAATCTATGTTTAAGTTTAAAGAAGAACCAACATATGTTGATCAATGAAAATCTCTTTGACAAGAGGTTCACAAAACAAATAGTTGAAATAGTTTTTTTAAGTTCAAACGACTACCTAAGCAGTTCAATAAATTTAAATATTTAAATCAAGCAACACATTATGAGTATAATACTGCACTTGACATAAAATTTTAAGGCAGCGCTTTGATTTGGTTGGTTCACACGATGCATGTAAACAGTTCTGAAACCAAGACTGAAACAACCACCCATATCCATTGTCTAATGTCAGAACTGCCCCTCTCCACTCAACCTGCCCTCCCCTCTGAGACATCCCACCCGTCTCGCGGTGCAGCCTCTTGCATATAAATACTCCCTGACGCATCCAAATTCAATACAATGTCCCACAAACGTGATATTTCCTGTTGTAAGAGGACCTATCACTTGCCTTTGTGTGCAGGCTTTATGTTAAAAAAGTAACACTGTGTCCACAGTAGCTTTACAGTAGGTTCTCTGTGTTGTGAGGCATTCAGGGATAGTACAGGGTGTAGCCCCCCCCAAAAAACCATAAACAAAAACAAACTCAGGTCTTATTTAACTGTGGATTTGGATTGTTACACCCATACATACAGATATCTTTTCTGTTTACCAGTTTGTCTACATAAATACTGGTTAACAAGAAACAAGACAATAAACTGAACAAATACCAAAGATTGAAGTCATTTAGACACAGCTTCTCCATCACTCATGACTTGGCAACTATAACAGTGGTTCTGTGTTCTGTGTTAGTCTGCGGTGTAATCTAACTTCCTCATCTCATGCTCTAATCTAACTGTAAAACTGCTTGTTCATGTCCTACTTGTTAGCCTGCTGCCAAAGCATGAACAGAGTTGTACTAAGTGAACGGTGGGAAGAATCAGGAATCACACAGATGTTGCTTCCAACCTGTAACCCAGTAGCTACGGGATATCACATATTGTTTTGCTCTAAGTACTGGTACTTACCGTCGAGACAGCTGGTCCTCCTTCTCTTGGCTCCGTGAGCTCTCTGCACCAATTGAAGTGGCTCCTGCCGGGAGCTGGCTGAGCTGGTCCATCACCTCCAGGCCATTCTGCTCTGCTATTTGGTGGATCAAGTCATCGACCTGGTCCTGAGGCGTGGTCAGTGTCATTGCCGAGCTCATGGAGTCCTCCATCACCTGGTGTAGGAAAGAGAGGGACGGATCGAGTGGTGGTGGGGGGTGGAAAGTAAAGTCAGGTTAGAGACTGAGAAGTTTAAACATGACCTGTCAAATGCTTCGTGTAGAGAAAGATTATACAGAATTACAAAATAGACACTATGAAAACACAAATACACACAGCGTGCAGCTACTTACTGAGGTGTGAACATCGAGGTTCTGTACTTGACTTTCAAACTTATCCATGACAGCAGAGACCTTCTGGAGGTCCATGGAGTTCAGAGCTTTGTCCAGGGCTTTGGTCACCTGACCCATGTTTTTGGTCACCTTGCAAAAAAATATTATACATTTATGTAAATGCATTCATTATGTTTAGAAAGACAAAAATGAAAATAGTCGCTTTACTGCTGTTGTTTAAATGTACAGCTAACAGTGTATTTAAACTCAGGCGGGATGTATCAGTGAATACAGTAACTTACATTCTTCATGGCGACAGCACTCTGGACTTTAGAGGCCACGGCGTCGACTCGTGACGCCATGCGCAGCCAATTAAGACCTTCATTTTTTTTCCGAATGGCGTTCTCTGCATACACTCGGGCACATTCCACATTTTTCTGTTGCAAAGCCTGGTGATGGAGACACTGACACTGTCAACACTCATAAACCACACACATAAACTTACTGAACGTGTAGATACACATATATACTTGTTAAGACAGACAAACAACATTATTGCTTAAACTTCATTGTCAACTTGACTTGTCCTGGTTGTATATTATGCTGCCAATAATATCTACATAACCTAATATTCTTATTTTTTTACTTTTTTTCTAGTAATTTCATTGTGTGGACGGCATGAAGAAGACAGGTCATATGAAGTTAGCGATTAGAACAATCAACAGTAATAAAAACAAATTGCTGTAACAGGGAAGACTTTCATGCCTCTTAATTTAAATGCATGTGATCTGTTAAACTGCATATGAGAAGTGACGACTATCATGACTCAACAGGGAAATATCTCTGGCCAGTAAGATAATGAGGGATTGGCTGTGTTAGATCTCCACTGTTCTGTGAGAGCAGTCATGTGGATATCTCTGCAGTAATCTCCAAATGAAACGTGCATTAAAAAAAAGGAACAGACTTGATATACAGCATATATATATATACATAAACAAACATTTAGCAATAAAGGAAACAATGACACATCAATTTCACAAAACAACAAATGTGCTATTGGTCCATTGCTGAAGTTGTACTGCCCTCTGCTGAGAGATACTGTTATTACTACTACTACTATTACTACTGAAGCTGCTGATGATATCCAAAGCTGCAAATACAGCAAAAGAGAAACACTAGGAAACATGGCACCTGGTAGTAATAAGGTACTTTGTAACTGATACAGTATGTTACATATTAGCCTTAGCTACACTGGTAAAGTATAATTTTTTTTTTAGTTCTATACAGGATTTTGGACATCATCCAACAACTGTTGAAAATACATTTCTGCACTTCTTGTCAAAATGAAGCGGTGCCTGCTTTCTGACATGGTGACTGTATGGAACATGTCATTTCGTCCATTTATTTTAATGTAAAACTGTGGGTGTGCTGTTACCATTCTGTAAGACCAGGATGTTCCTCTATTCATGTCTTTAACTATGTTTTTGACTTGTCACATAATGTCTTTTGTCAGTTTTGGGGTATTTAAAATGACTAAATAATTCTTGAACAAAACAGTTATACCAAACAGCCACAAATGAACATTATCATTATACTCCTTAAACCAGCTGCAAAAATTACATGACATGATGTTATTCAATTTGATCTAAAGAAAAAAAGAAGAAAAAGAGAGAAATGTCCAGAATGTAGATTGTTGCTTCAGAGCAGAATGACTACTGCTGGTTAAACTATCTAAAAAACTGATTAAAAACTAATTCCTGGTGCTTATTGACTTTTTACTCTGTTCATTTTAACTATTATCCATTTTTCCATCATTGGTAAATGTGTCTTTTTTATAAGATTACTTATCTTATCTATTTTGCCTGTAGTGGATAACAAAGAGATGCAGCTGGAGATGATGAAAGGTGACAGAGGGATGTAGGGGCACACAGTGATAACACTAGATACTACCTTAACTACTCAGCCACCATAACACCCCAGTGACTTGGACTTAAGCTCGGACCAGTTTTCTTACCTTCTTGACCTTGGCCTGCTCCTTTTCAGAATCCTTCTCTGCCTTCTTGGCCAGTCTCTCAAGCTGCTTTGAAGTAAACTGTAGACATAAAAAAAGAAAGAAAAATGAAATTAATAAATAATTAATTTTATGTACATTGAATAATGAATCCTTTCTCAAGCTGATTGAACCTAAACCTTTTCACAGACACATACCTTTAGCTGGAAGAGTGTTTCTGTGGAGCGACAGGAAGTGACACAGTTAGAAGTCTTACGTGTATACTGTCACAGTTCACAAACTCTACATTCTACATGCAGCGTCTGGTAACATTGGCCTTTTATTCCCTGAAACTCTTGGCAGACATTTACACAACATTTCTTTGCTTCAAGGTGACAACATGTCACTTACTATTTGACAACCAGAAAACCACTAACAACATTGTAGAAGAAGTCATCCTATATTTTGGCCATACAGTGGAGATTTTTGTGAGATAAACTTATAAAGGGATTAGATAAAAACCCAAGACAAAATACTGTATGGGCGACAAATAATATAACACAAGAAGTCAACAAATAAATCTATTTGCTGTAAAGGTCGTCACAATTATCTTGTTATGGGAAATCAATGAACAACTTAATTTTAGGAGGACTTAATTTCTTGATATAATGCTGCAATGTATTGCTAGTGGATTAAAATGTCAATTAAAATATAACCAACATATAATTAAGAAAGGTTAATAAATAAACATTGGAAAGATTATCATTTTCTCACTCTTTTATTTTAAAATCCTTGTTCTCCTTCAGTCCTAGTGAGACACTAATGAAATGTTGAGGGACTGACACATTCCTAAGTTAACAGTCATTTGCTAAGAAATGATATAGTAGCAAGCAACATTGAAACAACACATTAATGTTAAACCACGTTAAAATACCACGTTAATACTGAGTCTGTCGGCTACAGCAGAGATATGTTAAACTACCTAATAAGAAGCAGCACAGGTTTTACAGCTAACCTGACAGCTAGCGTAGTTAACACACACCCAAGCTAACAAGCTAATATTAGCTACCTGTAAATATAATGGTGGTGTAGCTAAAAATAGAGGCAAAGTCAATCACAATAAACCATTCAGCTATTAAACACGACATACCATCCATCTCAAGACGCTTATTATTTGAAGTGATCAAGGGATTTATTATTTTAGCTCCTTGACAAGGCTAGTCTTGATTTGTTTTGGTTTTTACCGTGTATCTGACACCACACTTCCTGGTTTAACACTAGCCACGTGATCATAATTCTTCTTCTTCGCCTCTGGTTTTCTTTATTTTGTCCTGCTCAAGTGAAGTAAATGCGCCATCTACTGTCCGTAACACTGCAAATGCATTTTGTAACGAGAGTCTGCACACATCTGTCTAAATGTGTCAAATAATGTAAATGTAGTCGAATAAAAGGTACAAGTAATGTACACTAGAAATACATTTCAACACACAAATACCTCATCTGCACAAATGCCTGCACTGAAGTACAGTTCTTCACTTATGTAGTGATTTAATGGTACCCGCAGGATGCATGTATTTACTTTTAAAAGTTACAAGGAGCTGTTTTCAGCGGGAGAAGACCAGCGTCCTGAATCCTTCTCAGTTTTCTCAGAATTTTACTCAGCATCAGCAGCACAGACATGTCTTTGTTTAAGATATTCAGTGGTGGAGAAAAGGTGGAAATGAAGCCCTGCCTGCAAAACGGAGCTGAGAAACTTTGTGAAGGAGAGGAGCTGCTACTGAAAAAGGAAGTGTTTCTGAAGAAAAAGATTGACCAGGAACTTCTGTTTGCCAGGAAAAACTGTAAAACAAACAGAAGAGGTGAGGTATTTAAGATAAAGCTGATGTATGTCTTATGTTCGTTGATAAACATTAAATAATTGCGTTACCTAAGTGGCGCACAAGCTAAGCTAACCTACTGCAGTTATCAAGCTAGCACGTTACCTAGCAACTGCGAATGCAGTTGACCTGTGTAAAGTGTAATTTAGGCTAATGCAAACGTATTAGCATGAAGCAGTGAAACTGCTAATATTAGTACATTGGTTTTCAGTATAGAGTGCACAAAAATGTCAGCTGAAATACTTTTAATGCCAAAGAACGTCATTAAAAAACAGTCAAACTTGTCATAAACAATGTCTCATTGAAAAATTTGCTTAGAAAAGTATTAAGTAATAAAATGAACAGACATTTAAAAAATCTGAGCTCTTGTTAGCAAAACCTTCACTGGCCAGTTTGGCCTGTAGGTTTTTAACTTAGTGTTCTTGCCAGCAGAGAGTTTGACATATAATTGGTGGGAGAGAGTTGTATATCATTATATTGTGATATCAATATATATATCATGATTTAGTGTATTATTTGCTAAATAAGCTGTTAATCTGGAAACTTAACTGCTGCTCCAGCAAATGAAATACCTGACAAATCACAGGTTAAGGCTACTGTCACACACATTAAATAATATTACATCACATTTGCAGAATAGCTAGAGCTTTATAAGTAGGGATGTCATTTCTGTGTGTTTTAAGATTAGACATGTTTAACTGTTTTATTTAATATGGAATTTTCTCCAACTGGGTCATGTCAGGCACGTTTATTTATTTTCAGTGTTCTGTTAATCAGCAATGGTGAACTTTTCAACTGAACACACTTACTGATAATGATGATTGTAATACAATATGAGTTTTTGTACTAATGGGAAAGATAGCATGTTATAAGTAGTAAAACTAGTAAACTATTACTACAAAATATTAGTTGACAGATTTATATTGTCTTACTGTATATGAACATTTTCATATCGTCTTGGTGATGATAGAGGTTCCTGGTGTTGTGCATGATGGCTAACTAGAGTGTTGTACTGGGAGACTCCCGCTCATATACTGCATCTGACTGTGCTCTCCTCCAGTGGCTCTGCAGGCGCTGAGAAGAAAGAAGTGGTATGAGAAACACCTCAAATACGTTAACTGTGCAGTTAAGGCTGTGCGGTCCGCCCATGAACACATGTAAGAGGAAAATAATTAGTACTGGAAGCCATTTGAATTAATGAGACATTAATTTCTACTCTTTTTTTTAAGTAAATGTATGTGGATGTCTTTTTACATAATGCAATGAATTTGGATTGAGCTCACAGCAAATGTTATAACATAATTTTTGTCTATACAGTATACTAACAAGTTCTGCTGCTGTTTCAGAGATATTGTCAACAAGGTGAATGACCTGATCAAAGACATTACAGAGGAGCAGGATGTGGCTCGAGACATGTCGGACATCTTATACACATCTGTGGGCTTTGGAGTGGAATTTGATGAGGTACAGTGACAGTAATGTCTTGAATTTTGTCAGTAGAAAATAAAGTTATAAAAGGTATAAATAAAGGTTGACTTCACCAATTTGAAACTAGCTTCCTATGGTTCTGCTTTGGGGAATATATAGAAGCATTTTACAATTGCGTGGTAACACTTTAATTTGGCTCAACTCTAATCTCCTCTACTTTTGGTACCAGTAATAAACTGTGTTACCCAGGCAGGATAAGGTAGTGTTAAAGCAAAACATTCAGCATAATAAAGAGCACAGTTGCTGTGTGTGTTTTTCCTCAGGATGAGCTGCTGGCAGATCTGAAGAGGCTGGAGAAAGAATTGGATGAGATCCTCTTTGAGGACAGAACTGAGGAGAAAGTCCTTTGTTCCCCAGTGTCATCCTCTCCATCACTTTCCTGTTCTGGTAAGAACCATCTAAAGAGCATGTGCTAACACTGGTAAATTAGCTTAGTTAACTTTGTGGATTCTGCGTGGCATGGCAGCATGAAACCTGCTCCCACAGACAACAGGGGTATGTTCAGTAGCTCTAAAGTGGCAGAGGACAATTTCATATTAGCTAAAAATACCAAAATACTAAATAAGGGGCAACAACTATAGTAGATACTGATGTTTTCTGTTTTTTTTTCCTGCCTTCAAGCAAAAACAGAGGAAGATGAGGTTGAGGATGAGTTAGAGTATCTGCGGCGCTGGGCGAATGAGACCTCATAAACAGCACACTGGCTTTTCAAAGAGAGGAGGAGAGTAAAGAACGGAATAAACAGGCAGTGATTATATGATATCCTGTGTTCTGTGTTGTGCGTTTCCCTACAGCAAAGTGTTTGGACTGGGAGAATTTCATGATGTTCTGTTCTCACAGATTTGATTTGTCCCTGTTTCAAATATTCAGCTGCACCTTTTTGTACTTTGTGTTTCAGCTGCTTGTGGCTACTTCAGGAACCTTCTCACTTGTGATCTCACTAAAACTATGAATTTTGTACATTTAGTTTTTGCTGTAGCTGAAAGGTTTTATGAAGCACAGCGTTGACCCTCATCCTGTTGGGCTGGTAGTGGAGTTTTGATTTCAAATTGTTGAGTATTACAAAAATAAACAATCATAAAATACCTTATCAACTGTATCCAGAATTGACAATGATTTATACACATAAGGTTTGAGTACTCAAGAAAGTGAGGGTTTCATCTGAGTTTTATATTTAGTTTATTTTGCTTTAATTATTTATCCGTCCAACTGAGGTTAGCAACATCTTGGAACAAGACCTGGCCAAAATGACAGCTTAAATACAACATGAAACACAAACATACAAAACAATATGGCAACATACACTGTACATATATATCAGTTTTTATTAGAATAAATGAAACGTTTGTACTAGTAATGATCTTTAAATCCAGTGTTTGTTATTACTGCTGTGAGCCATTATACAGGATTAGTGGCTGTTATCCAGACAGAGCCTATGATGGAAACAGGGAGGGGAGTGGCGGAGGCAGGCAGAGACCGGCTACAGTGGCTCACACAGCACTGTTAATGCAGACGCTCAGTCTGTCACAGCATAGACTGACAAAAAAACAACCAAAACAATGGTGTGTGTGTGGATGTGTACAAAGTGTACAACAGCTGACTGAAGCCTAATGGGGTCTGGAGCGAGTCAGAAGGATGATGCAGGTAGGAATGAACTACACAAGAACTCAGATTACTTTAGTAGAAAAAGAAATACACATTACCTGTGATATTACCACTTGTGTTTATTACTGTAGAATGAATGCATAGAAGATCAGCTTCAGTGTATACCGACACAGAACCTACACAATTACTGGTACTGTAAGCACTGTTCATGGTAATGCCTGTTTGTATCCTGCCTCAGCTTCCCACCTAAACATATTTGTGTTTGTAACATTGAAATGAAACATCTGTGCAGCTTTTTATCAAAGCAGTTCCTCTGTTAATATATTTAATTGTTGCTGATCATGGTCAGCTGTGATCATTTTTTCTCTGTGGAGTGCTAATATCATGTCGTCACAGCCCTAACATGCTTAAGAAATTAGCACAATCCAATTAAGACGTGTTGTTGCTCTTGATACACACACTACCACACTGCTAAGCACACACACACACACATTCCTAGAAATCACATGGTTACCTCGCCGGACCTGCAGGTCAATTCCAGACGTAAGTTTGGTAGACAGGAATTAAATCACAGCTGGACAAACTGGGGTGCAGGTAGAACACCTTAGGTTTTGTAAACCTTCTCTAAAAGCTGTATGTGTGATAGTGTACGTCTCTGCATTTTCTCCCTCTTAGTTACAGAGAAGACCCCCGCATCCCAGTCCAACGCTGAATCAGATTCAGCAGACTTGTCTCCAAATCTGCCTAGCATCCTCGTCACAGCTCCATCACGGGATAACATCTATGGCTCACCGTCCACCCTCACTATAGCTGATGCTGTCAAAGAACGGAGGCCTTCTTCCATGCCCTTTATAGTGGGGAAGAAACTAGTGAGCACACAGTGACTCAGAATTCCCTGCTATGTAAGGTAAACTGAGAACCTTCAGTGCGAACAGATTTTACACCGCTAGAGACGTGTACAGTCTAACAGTCTCGTGACAAGATTTATTGACTGCTTTATGCAAATAGTACAGTCTCTGACCATGTGTGGGACTAACATGAATGTGTGTGTAACAGTAAGGAGCCCTTATCAGCGCTAAGGTTTTACTTGCTGTGATTATATGTCCTATTCAAACTGACCCTGACAAAATGTTGAAGCTAAAATGAGGTTTCAACAGTCTGAGTTAATGAAATTTGATTAATTATATCAAGGTAATGTGATTAATATGGGGAATGTAAGCATTATATTATCTTAAAGGTGTAGTGCATAAAATATACTGACATCTAGCAGCAATCATCTCACTACCCACCAACAACTTTTCCAAGGATTTTAATGATGGAGGGTAGATTGGATATCAGTCTAACTGCCCCAAACCCCTACTGTGTTCACAAGAATGGGCCACAAGAACTGGATGAACAGGAAGTCAGTGTGATCTTGAACTTTGACCTTTGGCTACCAGAAACTAATTAGTTAATCAGTGAATCCCAGCTGGGAGTT
>JAUBNQ010000025.1:1965522-1981438 GCA_032353495.1 Ctenopoma kingsleyae
ACCAGCTGGACGGATGAATAAGGAGGAAAAGACGGTGGAAGATAATGACAGAGATGTCTTTACAAAGGTAAAGTAAGATTTTGCTTTAAAAGATCCACAATTATCAATTCATTCACAATTCAAACTAATCTGTGATACATAAAAACATAAACTAAGAACGACTGCTGTAAATTAATTTATTCCGTAAGTAAATTCTACAATGAAACGTTTTTTATTTTACAATCAGTGAATGAGCAAAGAGATTTGTGTGTTTCTTCTTCTGTTCTCACCTGACACTGTGCAGCAGGTGGAAGAGGAGGCCCCTCATCTGAGGAGACAAATGAGGAAACACACAAGACAAACTGAATTTTTTTTACTTTTTATTCTAAATTTTTATTATGACATTTTAGAAAGTTGTTAGCCAACTGACCTTTGGTACCTAGCAAAGCTTTTTTTTCAGCAGGACATTTTAAATAAAATGAAAATCATGCTGCCAAAGCACAGAAACATACAAGACATGAAAAAAAAAGTTACTAAATACTATTAATCATAACCAGAAATATGTCTGTTTATTACAGTATAAAACTAGAATTACAGCATTGTGGTTATGTGCATCCATCACATTTGTCCAGCCTCATATTCTCATCAGTTCATCCAAGAGTCCAAGTGGACATTTGCTCCAGGTGCTTCTGCAATATACAGTACAAGAATGGGACAGATGCATTGTCAAAGTGACTTTGACGTTTGATCACCAAAATTTATTCAGTCTGCTCTTGCAAGCAAGTGGACATTTGTGCTAGTTTTGAAGAAAGTCCCCACCACCTTTCCAGAGATATGGTGTTGATCAGAATAGGATGGGTCATGAGGTCACAGTTACCCTAACTCCAAGTTCACGCTTGACTTTGAATTTTAACAGACTGAACAGACTCTCCCTGTTCCTAAGACATCACGTTCATGAAAATGGGACAGATGGACAACCCAAAAACATAATGCAACTGTCAACCTGACTCAACCCAACTTCCTGTGGGCATCTAAAAAAAATCAGGGATGTTTCCCTATTGAACTGAACAGTGATTAAGTAAGTTAAAGAAACTTAAAGAAGAAAATTAAAAGAAAAAAAATTGAGACAGTCTGCTTCCATTATTCTTCTCATTAAATCAAAGGTGTTACTCCATATGTCCCACAGTAGCTGCAGAGCCATTCAGTACCGTGTTGCAACCAGGTCTACATGAGTTTGTGTATTTGTATGCATGCGTCTGTGTGAGACAGTAAAAAAGCACTTTCACCCAGCTCAGATGTCAGTAATGACACCCGAGAGGCCTGAAACTCCTTGATCAGCAGCACACACTGCGGAGAAACAGGAGAGTGGACAGACAAGAGAAGCAGCAGACGGAGACAAAGATCAAGTGAGAGAGAACCAGAGTAAAAACCAGGAGAAAGAGGGAGAGAGATGAATGGAGTCAGTGATGAATAGACAGATGAGTGATCAGCAGAAAAAAAAAGGGGAACAGGGAGTGTTATGGGTGTGATATGTGTGTGGGGGTGTGAGGCGGGGGGGTCAGCCTGCCACAGCATCCTCCCACAGTCCACAACAAAGTGCTGAGAGCAGGATAGCTCAGATCACCACTGTGCACCTTGTGTGAACACAGATGCTGCTTCAGTCTGCAACAAAAGGCAGCAACTCACACTGAAGGACTGAAGGAGGGGGGTACCTCCATTAGGATGCCCTCCCCACAGGAGTGAGATGATAACATGATCCCCTGCAAACCTGTCAGACAGGTTCAAATAATGCACCGTCGAGGTCACTCGGTGTAACCAATGCCACCTCCACCAGTTTCCCCACAGACCGTGAACACAAAAGAGACCAAAAATCTGCAAGGACAATACTCTCAAAAGCCCTCAAGCTTACAGAGGAACTAGGAAAAGACAATAAACCACATACCTATATGGTTTAATGTGGTTGACTATTTAGGCATTACAGTTTTTCTCCATCACTTCTAAGACAAAAAACTCCAAACATCAGTTTTTTACAATAACAACATAAAGTTATGAGTGTATGGAAACATTAATAGGACAGTTCTGGAAATGACAATAATGCAGTGCATTTATTTCTCACACCCCCAATTTAGTTCTAATTTATGTTGTTGAAAGTGATCATGTTGTCTGACCATTTCTTAATAATATGCGAATTTACTATAATGGAATTTACATCAGTTAGGAAATAAATCCACTGCAGTAGATGCTTATCTGAAAATGTTGTTACCAAATTTAAGGAAATGATTCCATCATCTTTTATTTCAGGGCCATGTATCAACACAGAGGAGGGAAGTGAACCGCCAACCCTGCAGCATGTAGACTACTGCCGAATGCCCTACATACTGCACCACGGTCGCCCCTTGTAGATTGTGTAAACAAGGGTCTATACAGCACACTCAAAGCTTTTATATTCAGGAAAAAGGTAGTGTACATGATCTGCTAACAATCTCACAATCCACTGCTTCCTGTTTCAGAAAAAAGAAAATTACTATTCTAGCTACTTTGCACAGCGTGCACATCGTAATCTGTGTCCAAATTCACTCTCTATGAGTCCACTTTCTTTTATGAAATTGTACATGCATGATTGAATTATCAGTGTGCAAATTATGATCTGTGTTGCCCTGAAAAATTCCCACAATGGAAAGAAAAATGTTAACAATTCCACAGTGCATTATGGAACAGTTACAAAATGTTGTGCCTCAGAGTGATGAACAAAAATAAAGACAAATTTTAAATGTCTTCCTCCCACTCACTGGAGGACACTAATGAGTTTTGCTATGTAAGGAATAGTGAATGACTGAATTATTTCATGGAGTTATAAAGCACAGCTGAGGCTGATGGGAAGGGCGTTAGTTTTATGGGTATGTTGTCATAAACCAAAGTGCAGAACAAACAAAGTTTTACCCAATGATTGCACCACATGAAAAGTAAGGGGCTTAAAGGTATTGTAATTCATACTGAGGGGACAAATATCAGCATCAAATTCCATGACTGACATTTAATAGCAGTAGAGATCTCAGGCTGAAACAACCAAAATGACTACCCCTTTAGTAGTGCCACTAAAATTGGCTCCTATGGATGCCTCAGAGCCTCAGAAGGCAAATATTTGATCATGTTGCATGAGTTGTCTGACGAACTTGACACTCTGTTACCCAACAGTGTTCCTTCTCATAAGCTATAAGTCACACACTTTTTATTCTGGCTAATGATGGAAAATATTTTCATCTTCAAAACCCATGCACAGACATGTACTCATACTAACACACATATTCTCCCAAGATGGACTTTGCCATCTGTTGCCATGGTAATAAGGTCTGCAACACTAATTCAAAGAAACTACAAAGTGGAAAAAGAGATGAGAAACGGGGCTGGGAAAAACAGAGCTAGTTCTAAATGAATGAGAGAGACAGAAAGAAAGTAAACAAATTGTGGAAATGGAAAAGCAGGAGACAATTTTATTCACAGCCATCGTCTGGAATTACCTTTACCCCCAGGTACATGCCACATACAGTAGGGTGTAGCACTTCCAGTACAGCTTTATCTATGTGGCAAGTTAAAGTCGACCCTTGTGCTTTTCAAATCATTGAGTGCATTTACTGCACAAGAGCAATAACCAAGAAGGAAACACTGAAATAACAGCAGCATACAGTGGCTTCCGAAAGTAGTCAGGACCTGCCTGTCCACAAGAAGATCCCCAAGGGGATTATGATTATTATTTTATTCAATTATAAATGAATACAATGTCCATTTTGCTCATTAATCTACATTCAACAACACAGAATGACAAAATGAAAGCATGTTTTATTTAGTATTCAGATCATTTGGTGTAGCTACACATTTTGCTCAGCTGTACCCAGTTTGCTTTAATTTTTTCAGTTGAGTTTAGAACTTGACTGGAGACCACCTGTGAACTGATTGGACGTAGTTTAGAAAAGCACAGAGTGTGTGTTTGGGGCTGCAAGTAGCTCAGTGGGTAGAGGAGTCGTCCATAAACCAGAGGGTAAGCAGTGGCAAAGGTATAAAACCATTTCTAAAGCGTTCCCAGAGTCTTCCCAGAAGCACAGGGGCCTCAATAGTTGAGAAATGGTAGACGTAGATGGTAGAATGGTAGACGTTTGTAATCACTAGAGTCATCCTAGAGTTGGTCATTCAGCCAAACTGAATAACTGGACAAGATGTGCCAATACGTCAATGAGAAGCCTGTAGAGACTCATGACTCAAAGTCGTAATTACTGCCAAAGCGCCTTCCATACAGTTTTGAAATAGCATTCAGAATATTCAAGATTCTTTATTTGTCACATGCATAGAATATACTGGTAAATGAAATCTAAAAGTGAAAAAAAAAGATAAACACTTCGCGATTATGGGTTACTGTGTGTAAATTCGTGGCAATGTGCCTCTGTGTGGCAAAAATGGTTTATGATGTTTTGAAGTGAAGAGTAATGCTGTAATGGAAAAACCTTGCAAGTCAAATTTCCAGGAGTCTTGTGTTTCAACAATGCACAGTCAGCGAGTTAAAAACAGATTTCTGTCTTTTACGTTTAAAAAAAGCTGTTGACATTTGAGTGATCCAAGCAATTTTATGAGTTTATCAATGCAATTTTATCTGACAGGAGCAGTATCAGGACTTTGACGTCTTGCTGGCCTTAAACATACCCAGTGAATCATCATGTCCTTTTGACTTTTCCTCCAGTGTCTTTGAGCAGCAACAAACAAACAAATTGTAAAAAGCTTCAGAGGAAAGTGTGCATACGTCAGACTAAACAGTTTCAGATCCTCAAAGTAAATCTAAGATAAATCAAAGGCAACATGAGCAAACACTAAAAACAAGTTTTAAATGATAATTCTGGTGATGTCATACCAACTAGACCTGAGGGAAAAATTATTCATCCGCTTAATTACAACTTACAAAAAAACTACCAAACTCCATCGATCAGTCTGGAAAGTCTGGAATCAGTCAGCCTGACCTTTCCAAGTTAGTCCAAGAGCACAGCAACAAATCATCCAGGGAGTCACAAAAGATCCAAGGAAAACATCCAAGGACCTGCAGACCTCTCTCACCTCAGCGAAGTTCAGTTAAGTCATGACTCCTATCTATTGATAGGCACTGGGTAGAAAATGCATCCATGGGAGAATGGTGAAGGTAAACCACTGGTAGACCAGAGAAACATTTAGGCTCATCTGAATTCTGCCATAACACAAGTAGAAGACCATCAGACCTTTAGGGTGAACGTTCTATAGACTGATGAATCAAAAGTTGATTCCTTAAATCTGGTCCACAAAAAGAACATCATATCCACACATGGAAAGGGTCACAGTGAGGACTGAATGTGGATTGTGGTCTATATTGAGGAAGACAATGAAAATAAGCGTAGCATCAGTGATATTTATTCTTAATAATTTAATTGTACAGTAAGATGGTAGTGTTGTATGTACTTTTACTGTTGTCAAATAAATCTATCTATCTATCTGTGGTCAGGCATGGAGGTAGCATTGTAATGTTATGGGGATGCTATGCTGCTTCAGGTCCAGGGTGACTTGCTATAATTGAGGTAAGAAAGAATTATGTTCTCTACCACAGAATCCTGTAGGAGAAGAATTCAGGAGGGAGTTGAATTTTTTTCACAGCACAGTACCAATCATTGTGCATGAAGCCATGCATCCCAGATGGCCATTGGCTCCTAAACACATTTTATGTAGACCGGAAAAATAACATTTCTGCCTAACATGAGCTTATTCCAGTAGCATGTCTCAGTTTGTATTAGGGCTGTTTCAGCTCAGATCTCTTTGAAGGGGGAGTAAACCAGATAGTCCCAGCAACAGCACTGACGTCACTAAGCTGCACACACGCTCTCGTGTTTACCAACAGGGAGCTCCTGTCAAGCTTCATACCAATGGAGACTGAAGAAGAGGACGTGACAGCAGAAATGTTGAGTCCAGCTTTTCCTGCACATTATTCCGTTCCCTGATGTTAGATGATGGCTTCACTTCCTGTTTGTATCAACCCCCACCCCGATTTAATTTTGGGTAAACGGAGTGAATCTGCAGCATGTCAGTGAGGATGAGAGGTCTTTCTCTGCGGCACTCTCAGTGACTCAGGCTGATAAATCAGGTGTGTGTTTACAGTAAAATGCTGCGAGGTGCAGCTTCAGTGAGGCTCATGCTTGGATCCTCTTCTGCAGACTCAACCTGTGGTGATTTAGATTTCCAGGAAACAGAAAGTCATTTCAGGCTGTCCAGGCTACCTGCTGTGAATACTAATGGTAGAGTTGCAGGTACCTGCCAACACTCAGTAAGTAAGTGACAGTAAGTAACTTTAAAGGGGAATATTTTCCATTCACTTGTTAATATGACTAATTGAGCTTTACATGTTTAACAAAAAAAATAGTGTAGACCATCCATCCATTCATAGTCTAAACCACTTATCCCGTTCACCACTGGTGAAAGGTAGAGAACAATCTGGACAGGTCGCCAGTCTACAACAGGGATGACAAAGGTGTTTTTCATATGACATCATGAGGTAACATGGTACCTCGATGTCCACCATACGGAATCTGCAAAAACAGCAGCTTGATGCCAGGACAAACGCCCCGAGTCGATCATGCTTTTTTTTTTTTTCAGATCTCAGGTACTGGCACAAGTGTTGTTCCATAAAGAAGACACTGTGGTGGATGGAAGTTTAGGGATAGCTGAGCCAGAAAGACGATGGTGTATTAGACAAATGTGTGAACTTCAGTGATTTAGCATTCCCTCACTAACTTGTGGCTCATAAACTGACTTACGTCTTCTGAATGGTTCTTGCCACTAAGCATTGCTGGGTATTTGGAGGCATCAGTGCACTTGTAGGCTTTTAATTGCCAAGTTGTGCATGGAGACGCGTTAAACACAGTATAATGATACAAATCTGGGTAGTCCAAATCTGTCAGATCACATTTCAAAATGTCATTAACATGCCAGTTGCGAAAAGATAAGTCAGTTATCCCTAACTGTGAGTTTGGATATGTCTGTAATGTAATATCTGCCTGTTTCACCATCCACATGAGCAACATCAGTAGACAGGGTAGCAGTCCAGTCTTTAAAAATAAATTTTCCTACTAACACCCACCAATTAGCAAGCTATGTTCGTCAGCACAGCAGCCATGATGAGTCCACTCAACAGTCTACTGATTGATGCTATGCATTCCTATGTTACAGGATGGTTCAAAAACCTCTATAGAGACAGACAACTATCCACATCTTCCAGAAATATAGATTCACCGGTTAACCTACATTGTCTTTGAATTGTGGGAGGAAATCGGAGTGCTATGCAAGCACAGGGAGACCATGCAAACAGAAAAGCTTCCACCAGCTGACCTGGCCCACCTTCCAGCTGTGAAGCAGCAGCTCTCACCACTTTGCCATTGTCGTCTTGAAGATTGTGATATGATGGAAAGCTCCAGGACAGCTACACAGTGTATTTGTAGTGAGAAGTCTTTATGTCCAAGTTCAAGAAGTAACTCTAAACAATCAAAAATAAAACTCTGCATTAATAATCAAGTTTGGATTTTTGTTTAATGCCACACTATCTTAAACTGGTATGCTGTTTTTGCAAGAGTCTGGCCACACATACACATGGCAGTGGCCCTCTAGATGACTACTTGTAAAAATCCCCATATTCCCATTAACCACAGCCGCCTTCTAACCCTGTCTGTAGCAGCCCTCTTCTTGATGAGCAGTTTGGTGCCCGTTGCTTTAAGTGCTAATGAGTCCATTATAACCACATGCCCTCTTCTGCATAAAGTGTTACTATGGGAACAGTGGTTACATACAGCATTAAATCATGTTCTGAGTATTTAAACCCGAGTAAACATTAAAACATACACAAACAACCAGGGTGGATATATATATCACGAAGTCAAACTACCCAGGAAGCTGAGTGACAAACTAAAGAAAGCCTTCCACATGATGTCATCTGAGGGAGTTTTTCCACAGGTGGTGTCATTTGGAGGAGTTTTTCAGTTCAGCTGAGCTCATCTCGTCTTGGTCAACCTACTCCTCCAGATGACATCATCTGACCTGGAAAAACTCCAAGTGACATCACCTGGAGGAGATGAAAAAATGGAGAAGTTGCCCATTAAGACTTTGGTGACTTTCAGTATATTTAGTGCAACAGGCTACAAACTGTACTTGAAAGAAGAATCGGTTTCAAGAAATAATGACACTTGACAGCGTAAGATTAAGAGGAGAAGAAGATGAGATTTTGTTTGAATTGTTTTTACAGTGTCAAACCTCAAGGTCTCAAAGCAGCTATAACTTATAGAGAGTCTAAATAAAATACTTTTTTAAATTAAGTTTGTACTGTAGTTTTCTCTGTGCTACTCAGACTACTGGTTTCTAGGGACCAGCCTGCAGTGAGGACATAAATCCTTCACATACAGTAAAATATTGTGCAAGGACAGACTAAAACCAGCGGGGAAAACCACTGAAGACTGCATACAATCCTTTGGGCTTCGAGCCTCCCTTTGAAGTCTCCTAAACAGTCTCTGTAAGAGGTAATGCTGGGGTAAAGCAGTGCTTAATGAATAATTAACAATGTTCCGGCATCAGACAAGTCATCCTTGTAGAAGAGTGCAACAAAAAAGACTGACATAGCCTCGCTGTCCGGATGAAAACACAAAGTCTGTTTGTGAAAGGACACGAAATCATCAACTAATCCATCTGAAGCTCGATTAGTCCGGAATATTGTGTACTTTGAGACGGGACAGGATGGCACCGATGCGGCCGTCTCTCTCAAATGAACATGCTCTTCCAGTCAAATCAAATTCCATATGAAATTCGCATATTTTAATCTGCCATTGGTTTTAGTTCAAAGTTCCTGATTGATAAAAAATGATTGAAAACATTTATCGATACGTTGGAAGGTAATCTTAATTACCGCGCTGCCGTGATCAACCAAGCGCGATGAAGATTGATATTGTTTTAAATACTAACTGTAGTTCGCACTGTTCGCTCAGCCGACCGCGAACTCATTTACGGGGCGAAGACAGTGCGGATCAGGAGGTGCAGTTGTTAGATATCGAACTGTTACTAAAAGAAAGTGATGATTCGTGGACATTACGTTACGCCGAACTGAAAAGTAACTGCTAATACGTTAAACACGTAGTTGTTCCAACCCGTACACGCCGCCATGCTCTGCGAGGCACGGACAACATCTTAGAATGGACTTTTCCACAGTTAAGATTTGCGTGAGAGCTATTAACAAACAGGCGACAGGCAGAGGGAAGTTGGGGGGGGAGACAACGGACATCTGTCCTACCGCTGTGTGGAGGCTCCCGCTGTAACGACACGGTTCCGTCCCTGTGAAGCAGGATGGAGGACGGGTCCTTCACCCGGCTCACTCTCCCGGCCGGCGGGCGGGGCACCCTGAGCCCGCTGCAGCACTGGTAGCACACCGCCCATGCCTGCTCCTCGTTGATGGGCTGCTCGTAGGACTTCAGCACCTCCTCCAGAGACAGTTCCCGGGGTTCGGCCATGTCCCGCGCTTCTCCGCGGTCCGTGGGGGCGGTAACCCGCGAGTCCCCGTCCTTGGCGCTTCTGTTGGTGGATCTGGCCATGGCTGCGACTCCGTGGAGCCCATTCTTCACTCCGCAGGTAACGAGGCCATTTACGCTCTCCTGACTCCTGCTCGGCCCGCTCTCCTGTCCGCTTCTTAACGTCAGCCTCCTTCTAACTACCGCAGCTGGACCTCATCGCCACAACAGCGTCAAGCCACACACAGCAAGCGCAGCACTTCCGGTCCTAAGGACGTACAAAGTAAAACCATTATTTGGCCACATGTTGCAAACTTCCGGAGCAAGAGAATATCGAAAGATAATGAGGTCATAATTAGTCTCAATTTCATTGGCTTCGATAAAATCTCCAACTGCTCGAACACAAATCTGTTGTAATTCTTTAACAGATGCAAAAACTACGAGGCACAGTTATAGGGTTACGTTTTGTGCTTTTACTTTTTTAAGTAAACCCACTGCTCTTCCGATCGCAGTCAGATCATACTGCTTCACTTAACTCAGCTTTTGCCACACGGGATCTGCGGGAAAACGTCGATCAACCGACAGTGATGCAGAATAAGTTGCTTTCTCCACCTGCTCGTTCCCTGACACAGCACAGAAAGGTTGTTGGAAATGTTCAGTTTTCTAACTGTGCATCACTGTACGGGATTATCACTGCTTCAGAAGAATGTAAATGACTGCAGGTATCTAACTTTACTCCTCTTCTCAGCTCTTTTTAAGTGTCAGTTGAATAAAGCGGAACTTCCGAACACATCCGTCAAAATAAAAGTACTAATCTGTAGTGTATACTGCTGGTGATGTTGCATGTTCTAGCCTGGTGTCAAATCACATTGATCCTACATTACTGACACATTTTCCATAGAACTAAATATGTTTGTAGATTGATTAAAGTTTACTGTCAGAAAATACTTATTGAAAAATAACATTTCCTGTTCTTTTGTAGACAGTAAATGCAATCCATTTCAGAAGTGTCATTGAAAGAACCAGGCAAAGTTTCCAGATAAGAAAAAAAACTACTCCTGGCTGCTGGAAGGCTGCATTGTTCCACATAACGCTCTGTAGAGAGGGATCAGCTTCAGCAGTTGAAGTGTGATTATTTTAGAGAAGAGATGCAATACGAGTGTTTTTGACCTACTGTAATGAGTGTATTGTTTGTTCCTCTCTGGAGAAAACATGGAAAGGTAAAAATACTTGCCTAAAAAGTACTCAATTCAAATGAATTTTTAATTCAACATTATTTATATAGCTCCAATTCACAACATAAGTCATCTGGTCATAAGGTTTAAGACCTTACACTTTATATAATTATATACAGAATAATGTAGAAAACCTAACAGTCCCACTTCAGCAAGCACTTAGGCAACAGTGGAGAGGACTATTATTCTATCATCATAAATTAATCTTAGCTACACAGTAACTGTGGCCAAGTTAGGTTTGTATAACTTATTTAAATTAGCAGAAATTCTAATTCCTAAATATGTGAACATGAAATCTGCCCATTTCAAAACCTACATGTTCTCTCATTGGGAAATTAAAAGCATAAGCCACCAGATTGTTACAGTAGCTGTAGTCACAGATTCAGAATTTACATAAAAGGCCAGTAACTCACAGTGCAAATAGCTAGACAATGCTTATAGCTAAAACAGCAAAATTCACTATCAATTCAGAATACAGTGCCCGCAGCCATAACATTTGACTGACAAACCATTGGGCGTAAAGAGCAGAGTATTGTGAGGAAAATAGTGCAGGATATCGGTAAACCTGCATATTTCCAAACAAACTCACTACCACACCCACTGTATAGAATCCAAAGAGGTGCGACTATAGATGGAGTCAATATATACCTGGAGTCAACGGTGTCAAAGGAGTCATCTACAGTGTGCTGTCAGAGATTTCAGATGAGGAACTAAAGGCTAGTTTAAAATTTGTAGTTATAACATAAATGATGCCTGGGTTATTTGTGTTTTTTAATAAAGGGAGTGCAAGATACAGATACAGTGAAGTCTTTTGTCTTTCTGCTGAACTTGTTGCTATACTGTGGGCACTTTGGTGGAGGAAATCCTGCCAGAAAAAGTGTTGTGTTTAGATTCTGCTGCACCTCTGTTAGCATTGGAGGGTGGGAAAATAAGGCAAGACTGGATTTAATAATGGAAATGATGATTATGTATTATGTTATAATCGTATAATCAAACTGGGGAACGCTGTTGGGTTTACAGCATGAGTGCTGTCCTAGAAGGAATTGAAGTAGCAGACATAGCAGATAAAGAGCCAGTAAATCTCGAAATAGTGTTCGGAAGATATGATATTAAGAGTTTAACAAATGAGGGAATAAGAAAGATATGGCAAAAAGATAAATGCAGATTTTATTTCTGAATACAACCAATAAACCAACAATTTAAATTTGCAAATAAGCCAAAGATATATGGCACACAAATCTTCTGTCAGTTTGAAAGAAAAACATTGCATGAAGCTAGAATTTTAAACAGGGAGCTGAAACAGTGATGTTAAAACCTGAAACATAATAACATAATCAAACTATAAATAGGTGTATAAAACATTTTTAATTAAAATGTAAGTTTGGTAATTTTTTTGGAATTTCTGTTTATACATTTTTTTCATTTCATAAACACTTTTTTCACATTTTATTTTGTTTTAGTTTCAAATCTTAACTTTTCAGTTTCACATCTTTTTTGCAGTTTCAGCTCATTTTTTCAGTTTCAGACTTTTGGCACTCTTCTGGCACAGGGGGAGGGATAAAGGAGAATGGGTGTGCTCTACTGTGATATTGCATGCATGTTGCTTTCAGGAAATGTGTGTGAACTTTATGTCAAAAATTTTCCTATACCACATATTAAAGTGATTGAAGTGGACAAAATCCACACTGGGGAGAATGTTAAACTTTTCTGGCTGTTGACTTTAGATGACACCAATCACAGCTCAACACTAATCAATATTGTCACATGGTACAGTTTAATGGTCACATTTCCCACGTCACCATATATCTGTGAACACAGGAGTTTTTGGGGGTTTGTTATTTAAAAATATAAAGACAGAAAAAACATACATAGTTAATTGGGAAATTAGCAGAATATTGAAAAAATCTCACATTTTCTCTCTGCTTCTTCATCGTAGAACTTTTTATAATGTAATGTAGCATCACAGCAGGCAAATATATTCAAATCGTCCATGTGGGGCTGAAAAAACACAACAGTGGTTAAGACCCCAGAAGGAGGGGCACCTCTGATTAGCCCAGAGCTCCCCCTTCAGCATGTACCTGGATCTCAGTAAGTCTTCCTCCAGTGCTGAGTAGTATCAGAAACACAGGCAAATAAAATGTTTTCCCTTCCTGACACTTCAATAATGTTTAAAACACTTTTTTTATCAGCAGATTGATGACCAGAGAAATCACTGTGTGAGTGACTTACTGGTACTTCTACTTGTAGTGGAGTACTTTTTAAGGAAACTTTTACATGAGTATTGAGTTATTGTACTTTTGTCACTTTTGTCCAACAGATGGCGCCCAAACATCAATGATACACTGTCATAATGTCACAGACACCGTGAAACCAGCAACGCTTGTAACCAGATTGTAGTTACAGGAGCAGAGTAAATATGACAAAAGTGACATATAAATATTTATTCAAGTCATTAGTATATTATAGTTACAGTACTGCTTCACAATGATTGTCAGATAAATACAAGAACAAAGTGGCGGATCTGTTGGCTAATCCCTCTTTAAGGCACTAACATTGTCATTGAAAACTACAGGACTGCAGAAATAAACACACAGTGAAGTCTTTCATATCTTTTACATTGTACAGAGACACATTTAGTATTCAGGCTTTATAAAATGAAAGGCAACCTTTTTCCACAACATTTCATTAATTCAAAAATGAAAACATGACATGATATTATCTTGATCTTCTTTTGTTCACTTAAGTTAGGAATCAGCCAGTTTACCTAAACAAATTTGATTTTTTTTGTTCTAAACACTTATTTCTTCAGTGTTGTGAGTAAAATAACCACATTGATACTGATATGTATGTGATTCCTTAAATGAATTCATCGTCTGTTCGCATTCTCCAAAGAGTGATTTTCTTTTCACTACAGGTTGTTTCAGGAGAGGAAACACTATTCCACTACTTTTTACAACAAAAACAAGGGAGGAACAAATCCAAATCACAGAACAGTTTTTCCTGTCACAAAAGTGGTTCTCTCATTTTCCCATTTAATTAATTATCTTGTGACCCATAAGAATAGTGGAATTTGGCTTTAAATTCTATTTCCTTGAGAAAACAACAAAGTCACATTATGCACGCTACCTCTGCTGCTAATTTCTCTGCGGGAGAATTTCCAGTGGCACTAATCCAGGTATAGTATATCATGTGACCTATTGTTTAAAGCGAAACCAGTCATGCATGCACAGTTCCACACCTTGTACTGGTTCTTTTTGGAATGATTTGAGCTTGTGTTTTTTGTTAAGAACAGAAGAAACTGAGAAACTATGCACAACTAGAATAATCACTCACAAACAGCTTCCAGTAAAACAAAATCCAACTAAGAATAAGATCCTTCCTTGTGTAAGAGCTCTAAACACAACATCAACCTATTATGAACCTTAAAAAGTTCCAAGTATGACATTATACCCAACACAAACTAAGTGCTAGTTATTTAGGCTACCTTTAGCCTTTAGCTCTCTATCTGGTCAATCAACACAGTTAAAAAAAATCTAATAAATAATACACAGATTTTTATCTTTACAGCAAATATGTAATTGATCTCATTGGTCACAATATTCTGCCCTCAGGCACCTGATGCCAGACAGTCTTGGTCCTAGACTAGACGGCATCCAGAGTTGATGCTACTCTTAAAGCAGTTTTCATGGCTGGGAACTGATTCTCTGGCTGTCAAAGCAAATAATGTGGTTGAAATTAAGCAGTAGCTAGAGACCAGCCCTGGAACTGGCTTTGTGGAAAAGTGGTAATGGCAAATTCTTTATCAAACAGTTACCTACATACACAAAAGATATACAGTAGCATTTATTAGGAGTCTGGTTTCTGCCCACCAGATATTTGTCCATTTAACTCTGTTTTGTTACCTACTAAACTCAATGGTCCACTATATTCACCAGCCAATCACTAACTTCACCTTTGATGTTTGGTGGAATATCTACTGTGTTTAATTGGTTTATCACAGTATTTGTGCTAAAAGCAGCTGTTGCTATGAATACAAAGAAATGTTCATTAGTCATGTCCAATGGAAAATGATTTTTAAAAAGTGACCTGAAATTATTATTATTATTATTAGATTCATTTAAATTTAATAACCTGACAAAGTCTTGTAAATGTAAAAAGGTATTACAACTTTTTGGTGTAATTACTGCAAAATGAATCTTGTGTTTTACACATGAACCAGACTCCACTGACAGTGTGAAATGTGTATTCATCACAGATCAATGTTTTATCCCCTCAGCTGAAGAGTCAGTTTGTGGTAGCACTCAATAAATACTTAATACTTAATACAACCAATAAAGCCTATGTAGAATATAGACTTCATTCCTAATAGTCTCTAGATGATAATGTCTTTGTTTTTCATGTTTTAACTTTTTCCTGGATGCTCTGTTTTAGATGGTAACCAGCTAAACTGAAATGGTTCTCGTGGCACCAGCAGATCTATGTCAAGTCTTTTCTGTTCTTTTTCACTGTTAACTGTCCTGTACCCGAGCAATGACATGGCCCCTTTACACACTTCCTGGATGCGTTTGACCTTGTTGTACGGCAGCATGGTGCGCCAAGCCCGGGAGACCTCCACAGCGTTTCGTGAAGTGATTTCAAAGGCTTCTTTTATGGAGCCTTTACCTTTTCCATGGGTCATGTTGTAGATCCATTCCTCCAATTCCCTGGTCATATCCAGCCCTACAAACTCATACATGGAACTGATCTCCCCAAGAGGATTGTGAACCACATCCTCATAGCGAACCATTTTGTATCTGCCCTTTAAAGATGGAGGGGGCTTCAGGATGGCCCTCTCATTGATACGCACGTGGCTACGACATATCTCCTGCAAGACTTGATACTGTACCTTGGCTGCTGGAACATTTCTCTGCTCTAACACAGCAGCGTCGTCATTCTGAAAGTTGCCGGCTGACTCTTCTCTAGACCGCATCACAGCACGCGGGTCTCGCACTAGATGGATGATGCGGAGATCTATGTTTGGATCCTGCAAAAGTGGGTAGAGGGATTCCAGTTCAAAAAATCGCACTTCTTTTAACACCACGTGACTGTAAGTGTGACAGGCCTCCTCCACCCTCTGCAAACCTCTACCATCACATGCCTGGAGGCACCGAGTCTGAT
>JAUBNQ010000025.1:1981538-1992291 GCA_032353495.1 Ctenopoma kingsleyae
TCCTATCATGCATACTTAAACTTTAAACATTATTGCAAGGTGTGCCAAACAAACAAAAATATCGCAAAAACTATACCTCGGATTTGACATTTTGAGAGAGAGGAGAAGTAGCTGAAGAGTTTGATGTATAATATGTGCATGCTATGTAAAAGTTGTGTCATTAAAAGAGTAAAAACCGATAGCGATAATTTCCGATATTACATTTTAATGCCCATATCGGCTGATAATATCGGTAGGCCTATAATATCAGACATCCCTAGTTCAGAACTAAGTTTTTGTTTTGTTTTTCATTTCTGGGTTGGGGCCTTTCACTTTTGACCTACACTCAGTACTGTCACAGTTTTATCTGCTGCTTGTTGTTGTTTTTCTTTTGATGGATTTTGTTGTAATTTGGTGCTATTTGAATAAATTGAATAGAAGACATGTATACCAAAACATGCTGTGTAAAGCTTCCTGTTGTGCTCAGCTGTCTACTTCACTGAACATTAACATTAAGCTTGTCAGGGTTGTTTCAGGATGTTGTGCAGCTGCATAGAGCCATGACTTTCAGTGGAACAAGCACAGTGCTCAGATGATAAATAAATTGCTCAGTCAGGCAGTCTTCTTCAACAACAACTTCAAACAGCTGCTCACTTTATCAGCTCCTTTCATTATAGACTACCTTCAATTAATTGTGTTAAACTCTAAAGTTTAACTAACTATATGTTATCCTGGCAAAGATACAGCAACATCTGAAAACCTGGCACCATCAATATTCTGGCATTTTTACTGTAAAATTACAAACTATTAATCCATTGTAAAAACTGTGGATGTCTGTCCATCCACTAAATCCACTAATCACTGTAGCTCCAGACATGATCTCCCTGTCTTCTGTTACATTACTTCATTGTCAAAAAGAGCAAATATGTAAGAACCAGGTCTCTTTGTAATATGTTATTACCAGGGCCATTTCTAGCTTTTGGGGGGCCCTATGCAAGATCATATTGCGGGCCCCTGTTTTGAATCAATAGGAAGATTTTAAATCCTTTGAAGATCTCTGGCTATGCATCACAGTAGTTTCTCAAAACTGAAATTGAAAATCAAGTTTACCCAAGGAATTTAAGAAAATATAAATAAAAATATATAGAAAATAATAAAGGTAAAAAAAATCTTCTTTTTTTTCCGCTGATTAATTTTTTTTTCTTCCCATGTCCCCTCCCGGGCTCCATAACACAGGAATGATCAAATGAAAAAAAATAAATCTAATTTTCTACTGGGCCAAGCCAGGTTGTAAAGCTGGGACTCTAGCATGTCAGAGCATTCCCTTACCAGATGAGCTATCAAGGACAATATGGACAATGTGTAAATCAAATCAAAGTTATCACACTGGTGCAGCTGTTTCTGCAGTGATCTCAAAGACACTTACCAATGTACGTCAGCAGTGTGAACGAAGGAGGTTGCCTGGCAGTAGTTTAGCTCAACACAGCCTTTTTGACCGTTTGTTGGATTACTGACCGTTACTTTTGGAGTTGGATTATTGACTGTTTATAAAGAGCTTTGGATTTTTGCTGGATAATCTTGTGGATTACGTTTTTTGTTTGCTTTGAAAGTATTTTCTTTACAAGATACATTTCTACTGTGTAAAAGGAGGATTGTTCATGTTCCCTTTGAAGATAAGTGAAATGTAACTTAATCATCTGACTGAGTGGATCTATGAGTACCCTCTTACTTTGAAATGAATGCACAGTAGATATTAAATTAATGGAAATGTGTCAAAAATACAGACAAACTATGGAGGCAACCAAAAGGCTAAAACAGTAATCAAAGGTAGCCATTAGAAAATATGATCTAAAAACTAACTAAATAAGATTTTTACATTTGTGTGTGTAAACAAATGTTCAAATAATCCAAGCTTTATTATGATATTTTCTTCATTCAACCATACTGTCCAATACCACAGTGCATAATTTTGATATACAATATTGACATTATTCTTCATGTTTACATCTTAATTTCCTTTTTTAATGCTGAAATAGCAAACGGTCAAACTTAAAACTGCAGTGTAAAATAAAACAATTACGGCTAAAAATCATATTGTTAAATTTGAATTAATTTCTACAAGATAGTAGGTGGAAAAAATATGGAAAATCTTGAAACAAACTGTTGCATTATTCTTCTTTGTTAAGACAAAACATTTTGTTTTTAGACTCTGTCAGCTCAGTACCTGTATCATTAAAACATGTCTACATATGACAATAAACTTGGGATTTTATAAAACAGAATTTGCATTTAAAGAAAACAGGTACAGTAAAAGAGCACAGGAACAGTACTTAAAACAGCTTGACAAGGTTATTTATTAACTTAAATTGTATTATACCTGTCATATTACTCTGAATATTTGAACAGTTTCAGAAACAAAGTATTTTAGCAATAGAAACTGCAGTTATTTAGCTTTTGTATGTGCACAGAGAAGGTTGATCTTACCTTATTTCAGTGTTAGACCGATTCTGATAGTAATGTTACAGATCTTATTTATAGTCTCCTCTGACGTATGAAGAAAGAATTCAAATAGCAGGGAAGTCACCGTGATGAAACCACACGTGACCAAAAAATCCCCTTAAAAACAGCATTCATATTTCTTTCTTCATAAGATTAACTAGGTTGTAGTTACCATCTGTGTTGAGACAGTGACAATATGCTGTTACACCTGCCACCCATAATAAAAAGTAATATTCAAGCTTGACGCAAAAACCTTGACAGATGTTAGCTGTCATTTAAAAGTTGTTTAAGTCAACAAAATGATAAAGGCTGTAAGATTTGTTCTTTTCAAGCATGACGTCAGAACAGAACAACAGAAATCCAAAACTGTGGTCATGAAAAAAAAAACACAACTTTTATATGAGATTTGATGATGAGAAACAGGTGTGACACTGTGGCAACCTAAACTAAAGTACGAGGAAATATCATCACTGGGGCAGAAATGAGAAGGAACAGGTGGGAACAAAGTCAGAGGTGAGAGGTGACTTCATGATACCAGCAGGTTAAAGAAACGACTCCACAGACAGCACAGACACACTGAGGGAATTTAACTTCATGTGAGAAGAGACAAGCAGAGCAGTGCACAGAGCACACAGCATAATATGTAGTTAGTTTGTGTGAAAAATTATTATAAATGTTGATATAACCTCCCCAACAAACCAACTCACCTAGCTCCCTTCAAAAATGACTAATCCCAGGTCATTTTCGTTTCGCCTGCTCTTCAGCCACGGTGAACAGCCCTGTTTTACCCAGCAGCGGGATGAATAAGAAGTTATGGAGCCAACTGTGTCTACACGGAGGCTTCGTTCATGAATAAGCCGAGTTTTGTTCATAAACTGTAGAAGTAAGTGCGTAAGTTTAGCTACAGTTGCTGGTTTGTGTGTGTCTGAAAACGTCGCATTTTGCCGTGTGTGTAGCTTCACGTCGGCTCTGAACAAGTGTCCAGTGAGAACAGACGTAAGAAAAGAAAACTTTATTTCATTTAATGAAATGTCGTACCTTGGTGTCCAGCTTCTGTCGTGCTGCGTGGAGACGGAGCCCGTGTGTCGCTCTCCTCTCCTCCGTCCTCTGTCCTCTCCTCTCCGGTCCCTCCGCGCTCGGCCGGCTCAGCTCGGTTAGTGCCGCCGCCCCGGCTGTGTGTGGACAAAGAGGACTTTTGAGACGTGGCCAGCGGCTCTGCTCGCTCTGCCTGGCGAGTGGGCCGAGCGGGGGCTGGTGGTCTGAGATAAAGGAGGGCAGCTGTGTGGGTGACTGTAACGGCAGCAGCAGGAGGAGGACACAGATACAGACCTCGGATGTCATGTCGCACATTCGGACAGGGCGCCATTAGTGGAGGGGGGCACCAAAGAAACACTGTGTGGGATTAATTGTGTCACTCATGTCACTTTGTGAGGGAACTACAAAAAAGTGACACAGAGAAGAAAAGCCCAGGACACTGCGTCTTTGAAGAACTGAGTAGAACAGAGCTAAGTGAAGGTCTCCGGGCCTTGGTCAGTAGACTTCAGCTGAAAGAGAAAGATCACAAAATTCAGCCAGAGAAGAAGAAGACAACACTGGGATGAAGGACGCATCTGGTTCCTGTGTGGGTCAAATTCATATCCTGTCCCTCAGCTCTCTGCAGCCAAAACCAAAGCTCATTGAGCACCAGCAAAAAGTCTGGATGGGCAGATTGTGGTGGGGGGAGAGGGGGGATGTGGAATCTGACTGAGACAGTCACACTTAGGTGTAAAAAAAGAAACAAACAATAGACAGCCACACTTTCTGTAGCAGCGTCTAACAGCTCTGTTACTAACAAACCAGTGAAATGACGACTGCTGCAGTGCTCACAACAATCACACTGATACTTTTGTGAGACACGGCGAGCTGTTGGTACATGATTACATGACACAAGATTAGAGACAGTTGTGAAACTGAATTCTTTTCTCTTTTCTCTCTGATAACTCAGAATTTTAATTCTAGCTTTTGATTATTCCTCAGAATTGTGACATTAAACTTGTAATTCCAGCCTTTTTTTTTTTTTCTTGGAATCACAAATTTAAACTCAGAATTGCAACTTTAAACTTCTGACCTCATTTTTGAGAACAAAGCCAGACCTCAAAAAACTTTTTATACCGTCCCTAATCCTCTTCTGTAGATATTCATTATGAATGGAATCATAACTTCTAGGATCCCATTTAGCAGTAGTAACAATAATAATAATAATTAGAAGTCTTGTAGTGCTGCCACAGACTCGTGCTCTTGTTTGTAATGGAGACTATATTAAAAGGCATACAATATTAATGCACATAATGTTAACATATTAACAAAACACAAATCTGCAGCTGTGCTTAGACTGAATCAATCCACATGAAGGTGGCTGTGAACTGGTTAATATGTCTGTTTTAGGGCAGATGAAAATTTTAGGTACTGCTGAGCACATAGGGTGTGACTCTTACCAAACTGGCTGAAACTGGAAGACTGAGCAGCTCAAATGAGCTAATGCAGTGGTAGTGACCCAGAACAGCACGCATGCACGCACGCACGCACACAACAAACCAGCAGTGGACGTGCCCATGTACATTTGTATGCTAACAAACATTCCATGAGACAGCAAGTCAGAGGGAGGAAATGAAAACCATGACTGCTGTCTCTAAACGTCTGCATAATATCCTTCCACACGACAGGGCTGCTCTACAAGCTATCATTAAGTAAACACAAAGCAGATTGTTGAGGATGCAGCATCCATAATATATTTTTGGTCGTGGTCTAATGTGTGGCCTAATAACAATCAAGCACAGAAAGTCAAGGAGCGCACTGGTGTTCAGCCCATTTTTACTGCAGGATAATGACCTTTGTGAACCATTTAAACTAACTATTTTACTTAAATTAATCTGGCTCAAACACTAAATATAATTATAGACACAATATCAAAGTAGAGGTTGCTGCATTAAAGTGTACTGAAAACAGAGTGAAATTAAATACCTAGTATCTCAAAGGTGCTGCTGCAGCAGGAGAGCACAGTTTCACAGATGGCAAACAACAAAGGAGGAATGTCTTCATCTCACCCTGGACCATGTTCAAGATCCAGACTGAGATGGTTCAAGGTTCAATTTGATGTGTTAGTGGCCAGACTGAGCATTATAGTGAAGCCCAGTATCTGCAGCCAACATAGAGAGGGAGCAACAACTTGATAAGTTCCCATCAGAACCATTAGTAACAACAGTCTATTTACAAGTGAGCAAGAAAACAATATCAGCAGCTGCTAAGCCCTCTATAAAACCACTCACTCCTCTATCTAACTGCAGAAGAATTTCCGCAGAAACACTTGGAGAACACATTGTCACGCCACTAGCTCATACAGAACAGATGACTCACTCTACCTGCTTTCACTACCTGCACCTCTGGACAATAATCCAGCAAGCTCACTTATTTCTGGCCAAGACCAATCATAAACATCTCAGAAAGGTCAACGCTTTCAGAGTAACAACAGAAACAGATACACAAGAGGGGTCACAGAGGTGCATCATTTATTCCACACAGCACAGGATTACAACTGGTGAGGGAAACACCCATCACCAGCAGGATCATTGCCTAAAATAAGACTGACCCACTCTACGTGAATACAGTGGCACAATCACACAGGCAAATCACATTTCAAATATCAGATGCACCAGTATTCTGCAAAATACAGACATGGCATGATCAGACTCAGAAACAGCTACATAAGATAAGTGGATCTTGGACGTCTGCTCAAGGTACACAGCAACAGAGACCCACGCAGGCTTCATGCTAAATGTTCTTCCCAAGGTGGTCTAAGCTCATGGTAACAGAGACAGATGTGAGTGACTATAAAGATAGAGTAATTATACAGATGATATTTATGCAGAAACCTGTCTTTAAAGTCATGAGAGGAGCACATGCGAACAAACCATTTCAAGATTAATCAGGGACTTGAAAGTCTCTACCTGCAACATTTGCAGTTGAGGCCAGAGATGCCAAGGTTCAGCTGCAGAGCAATGATGTTGATAAGAGCAGCAGGTGAGTGGATCAAGATGGTGTTTTTGAATAAAAACAGTGAAGTGCACCAAGCACAACACAGTTTCCTTAAAAATCCAGCTTCCATTCACAATAAAACAGGATCTCCTTTCAGTACAGTTTAAAACCAAGTATGGCTTAAGCAGAACTACACAATCAAAAGACCCATACAGCAAAAGTAAGCACAAAAACTACACTGGCTGCTGAACAGCCAACAAAACACCCAAATGCTTTTTTAAAAAACTGCACCTCATACATAAAGCAGACTTCACCACCTTATGATACTACTTGAGGGCGACAGTGGAGCAGTTGTCTAAAACTCCAGGGTTGGTGGTTCTACTCCCAGTTCCCCTGATTCTTGACTTCATGTGTCCCTGGACAAGACACTTAACCAAATACGAGCTGCCTGTTCACAAATTAACCCAAGGGGATTAATAAAGTATCCATTATAATTATTATTATTATTCTTAAGACAGGCTTTCACGTGTCACAACTACTCTAGAATTCACCAAGCTCACTATCTAGCTACCTGAAATGGTTTATACTTTACCTGTTTATGTTCAGTGGTGTAGCTGAACACACCACGACAACCTCAGCACTACTACACAAAAATAATCAAGTTGTGCTGGTCTCTCCAGCACCTGACAGCTTTCACAAACGGGAAAGTTTAAAAACTAATCTCAAGCTAAAGACCCGTTATTAAGTTGTGACTGACTCCAACTCTGACGCGACAC
Source organism: Ctenopoma kingsleyae (assembly GCA_032353495.1). NCBI lineage: Eukaryota > Metazoa > Chordata > Actinopteri > Anabantiformes > Anabantidae > Ctenopoma > Ctenopoma kingsleyae. Next base: position 1,988,804 of record JAUBNQ010000025.1, read on the forward strand.
CAAAGCAGAGGTTTACTGCATTAAAGTTTATTGAAAATAGATGAATGAAAGCAAATAGCCAGAACTGCAGCAGGAGAGAGAGACTGCTGAACAAAGGACCAGCAGAAATAAGACTAAGCCCCACAGCAAACACAGGTGCGTTGTCAATCAGCTGATGAAGCTATTTGTCAGCAGCTTTTTATCAGCTGATCAGCCTGGAGCTGCACAGTATGGACTAAATATGAATCGACTGAAAATATTTGGTGCATCTTGAAAATATTAGACAACCTAGGACTGATGAGCAGTTGGAATGATATATCAAGGCAAGAATGGGACAACATTCCCCTCATCTCTTCAGTTCCCAGATGTTTACAGTCTGTTAAAAGAAGAAGGGATGCTACAGTGTCAAAAACATGGCCCTGATGCTGCCATGAATTATTACTTATTTTTTTCTTAACTTTTCTCTTATTTCAATGTATTTCTCTCTCTTTCTATGTACATTTTACACAGTGTCACAGTTTTTTTGGAATCGGAGTTGAAGTCCTGTGTTATTTCTATAGTATTGTTCCAGATGTAAAATCCCAAAGATGATGAACGTCTACAGATAGACTTGAAACAAATCAAGGAATGTGAAGAAGATACAAAATGTTGTATTTTATGTACAACTCATTTATTAACTCCATGACAAGTACAGCAGTAAATGAGCACATGAACAAACAACAGTGACAAATTACGATAAATATACTAACTGTAAAAATATAGAATCTATTAAGATTTTTTGAAAAAAAATCAATTGGTTCAAACAGCAGAAAAAAAAGAAAGAAAATTTGCAGGGCAAGAACTAGTGTAGCTCCTGGAGATGAGGATCTGAAATGTGAACATAAATAAATTTGTGTGTCTCTCAGCATGTTTGTAGGAAATACAGTCTTAAGTAAGTCTTAAATAAATACAGCAAGTTATTGGGAGGTTCATTGGTCAACTTAGTGTTAAGTAATGATGACTAACTGGTCAGGTATCGAAATGAAACACTGAGCATTCAAATTTGCTTGTGACATATGCTTCATAGAGAAACGGTAACAATTCACTGGTGGTTTTTCAATCAGCACAATGCTGCCGTAACCACTGTGTACAAGGCTCTACACTCTTAAACTGCGCACACTTCAACAAGTTCAGATCTGTGCATTATTACAGCATAGGGTACAACTAGAGAACAAATATTCTTATAATGTAACTACAAATGACAAAAGTATCATTACAAAACATACCAAAGCGCTATTCTCTAAAAATAATCATTAATTACCTTTCAGTCAAAGGGAATCAGTGTTTTTCCTGAATTGCTGTGAGAAGTGTCATATTGTCTCTGGGAAAAAAAGTAACCTGGTGATTTCTTGTGTACCTGTATGTCAAAGCACTACCACTGCATCATGATAGGTGAGGTTTTCCCACTGGCAGGGGTACGGTGGTTAGAACCTGATTCTGAAAAACAAATCTCTGGACACGTTCAAAGACCCAGATGAAGACAAGGAGCACACTGACGTATTGAATCCAGGCAAATTTGATGGTTTCCCAGAAGCCAGGACGATAGGTGGAGGGAAATGGTTAAGGTAGAGCATATTACAAATAACTCACTGTACTGCGCAGATATTAGTATTTAGTACTTTGTGTGGTTCTAGTCCAACTTGTTTTAATGAATACATGCTCATAGTACAACAGAGAATAACAGACTCAAGGACTTCTTACTTTAACTAACACTTACACCTAAAACTGCCCACACGCCTGCTTATGACGTCATAAGAGTGTGTTTTAAAACACTTACATGTTTCTATGTTTCTACCTATGAATGCTAAATAGGGGAGTAATGTAACACAATTACCACAGAAGGTACATGAAAAGAATCTTTTCATAATTAGGTTTGAGTATATACTAACCCACATACACCCTTCCTAATATTTATTAAAGGATATCTAATGACCTCCATTGGGTAACGGATCTCAGCATTAAGCTCAAAGGGTGAACCAGCAGCTCGACCCACGGTCCAGACCGGCATGGGACAGGACAGTACCGTGGTCACTGTTTTAGAAAAAGAGATAAAAAGAGAGTGAGAGTTGTCACATTTTACAATATCCACATTTTACTAAATGTAGGTGTTTCTTAATTAATATACTTAATTACAATTGTCAACTTACAGTTTCTTTCCTGGTAGCTCCTAACTATGCTGTCAAAGTCATACGCACTTGCAAATGGGCTGGTGCCATCGATTACTGACACCTGGGTATCAATCAAGATCAAAAAGACAAATAGAAGACAGGTACAGTATCATACTGCAATAAAACATTTGTACTTTGATTATTGATTATTATGATGTATTATCTTATGTTTATGGGTGCAGGTACAATAGCTGAGAACAAAAAGTGTGGACAGAGAGAATGACAGTGAGTCCGTGTTCTCTCACATTGTAAATATTGTATAGTCCCCGGTGAGGCAGGGGTGTCCTCTGCTGCAGCCTCAGGTCTCCACTGATGAAGAGCTTGGCTCCGGGGACAGAAGAAGAATACTGCACATAAGCCATGCTCTGCATCACCACTGTGGACATCCGCTGGGAAAACATAAAGAAATGCAAGCATACACACAGGAAAGAAACAGCGGATCACTGAGTGTAAAGTATCAGCATCTCTGACTAAGCAGCAGGGCTTGACATTAACACCCAGAAACCTGCCAAATGTGGGTGGATTTCAGCAGTGGCTTTACAAAGCCACTCTGGCAGGTTAAATTTTATGTACAGTTTATATTTTTAAGTTGTGATCTTCTACTACTACACTACATTCAGAGGATGATGCAGTGTGCAGCTGGGATATGTCACATTGTGAGTGGATGCACACAGTGACAAATTCAGCTCTGAGTGACCGTGGTCCACTGGTCATAAAGCACGCTTAACACCAAGTGAGTTAAGGAAAACAGAGACGTATCTGTACATAGAAATGACGATGAGATTCTTCCTCCTCCTCATTTCTGTGGGGAGGAGGTCACAACCCCTTCACTGTAATGATTCTGGATTTAAAAGAGGAATTTATTAATTTTGGATGAACATGAACATTATCTCTGATAACGAGACAGGATGGGGAGAGCACACACAGATTGCTCACTCTTTGAGCCGGTATCAGGACCAAGAGAAGAGCTGTTTTTAGGACCTTGAGAGAGATTTGTGAAACGCGAAGGGGGTGAGCGGTGGATATTCATTAGAGTGCCTAAAACAAGGGATAAATCCCACTAAGGTGTCATTAAACACATCACAGGTCACCATCATTTCACTATTTTTAGTTTTTATCTTTTCAATTAATATTCTACATCCATGCACCACTTTATAGTCTGCAAAAAGAAGTAATTCATGTTATGTCTTTGTCTTAATAGTAGGGCTGCAACAATGAATCGATTAAATCGATTACTAAAAGAGTTGGCAACGAATTTCATAATCGATTCGTTGTGTCGCGCGACGCAGAGATATTTGATTA
>JAUBNQ010000025.1:2010443-2024698 GCA_032353495.1 Ctenopoma kingsleyae
GTAAAAAGATTGTTAAACAGAAAAGAGAAAGATCTGGAAGTGACAGCTGATAGATTACACTGTACTCGTGTCAAATACGTTAATTTCACTTTCTAAACCATGACAACACTAGTTGTGAACATATGTGTGTGTGTGTGTGTGTGTGTGTGTGTGTGTGTGTGTGTGTGTGTGTACCTATGAGCTCAGCGAAGCCTCCGACAGGAAGTCGACAGGTTCCTGTTACAAACTGAAGCAAACGGATTCTCTTCTCGTTGTCCATCTCTTTCACCACCTGCAGGAACAGAACTTCATCATCTCTGGACACACGCACTACAGTGTGTGTGTGTGTGTGTGTTTAGTGTGTCTGTGTGTGTCTGAAGCACAGTGTGTCCGTACCTGCCAGAACCAGTGGATCTGCTTGCTGTTCTTGGTGTAGTGTCTGTAGATGGTGTTTTTCTGCCAGTCAGCCAAATCGATCTCCTGCATCCCACACAGCATCAGCTGCAACGCACCACACAGAGGAAAGACATTTAAAAATGTAACAAGTGCAGCTGAGTGTCCTTAATCCTCCATCACAGGGGCAGGACAGGGTTGGCACACAGTCACAGCATGTGACCAAGGTGGTAGGTCCTTAAATACTGTAAATCAATACTGAGCCACCTGGAGATGTCACTGAATTAAAGGCTGAATTGTATCACTGTCATTATAAATAATTCAAAACTGATTTTTTTTGTCACACTAACATTTTGTAGCACTTTATCCCTACAAGAGATGGATTTGATGTCTCCTCAACTGTTTATTATTTTATTTATAACTGAAAAACGCTAGTTGCATATTTTTATAATAAATAAATAATTAATACAATTTTTTATATTGAATTTTTATATTCAATATTTTCTATGTTAAACAGTAGTAAAATCATTTTCCCCCTCTTTGAGTGTGGGGCCCAGACTGGCTGCTCCATTAAATAATTTTGTGAACTAAATTTCAGTGCTATTATTCACTATTATTTCTTTATTTGTATCTTTTCCATAAACTAAATTAAATTCTCTTTACCCTTTACATGTGTGGATCTTAGTTTAAGATAAACACAGAAATTAAAGTAAAGAAAAAAAGCTGGCAAAACTGTGTCGTTACATATTTTACACAATTGCTGACATTGTGCATATTTAAATGGATGGAATAAGGGAAAATCTGTTTTAAATGACATGATTATATATATGACTATATCTGACTTTCATCAGTTCTCAGAGGCTGTTCATACCCAGTGTAACCAGGCCTATAGACCCGCTAACCACCCAACTCATCTCCCTCACCTCCAGCTCCTTCTCGTCAAAGTAGCGGAGCCACTCCAGGGGAACCACCTCGTTGAAGCCATCGAGGAAGGCTTTGGTCTGCTCCTCCACCCCGCGAGTGAACCTCCAGTCTGTCAGCAGGCTGGGGGGAGGAAGAGTGGTTGACTTTCATGGTCTGGTTTCTGTCTTTTTTTTTCCTAAAGATGAATCATTGATGGAACAGCTTTTCTCACCTGATGTACTCCTCCTTGTTTTCCTCAGTGACCAGCTCGTTCTCGCCGTCATCCTTCAGCTGGTGAGTGGACACTTTGCCGAGGATCTCCATGTCCTGTGCAAAGTACAGCTCCACGCCACACTCCTCCAGCTTGTTTTCCCTGGACACGCACAGGAAGGCAAAACTGAAACCTAAGTATGCTCATTCTCACACCAATTTCAATTAAAAAGCTTAAAAAAAGCTTATTGCTATTATTATCATGATATTATTTCTGACTTTCTATATATGTGAGCACACAAACACATTCAGACTGAACAGACGTGCTTTACTTACTTGACCCACATGATGGAGTTATAGAACTCAGGATCTATGGACTCCAGGTCTTTGAGAGTAGGTTTCTTGTCCAGCATTCGCTTGTAGAACGGCAGCGTGAAGCCGGTGTCGATGAACTTTCCGTGGTACAAAGCCTGCAGGGAGGATTTGTTACATTAGAAACCATAATAAGAAATAAATGCGATGATCAAAGACAGAGTGAATTCACTCACACAGTACGATGGGAGAGGTTTCTTCCCTCTGCTGTAAATTGGGAATACTGTTGTTCTATTTCATGAGCATGTGCTTTAAATTTGTTCTCAACAAATTTTACTTTTTTCAGTGTTTATACAGATGATTCACTGGGAATTGTTTAGTTCCCACTGAAAATGTTTAGACAGTTCATCACGTCTACAGAAACCGGAACAGAGCTTTTAATTCAGCTTTACTGTAATCATAGCAGCCAGATATCATTTTGCCTGCTTACTGTGTTCACACAAACGCATGGGAACAAATCATCAAACACAACAGCAGCTGTTTGTTCACCTCAGCTTCATTTTTATTCTTAGTGTCTTAATAAAATTATATTATATATATTATATTAGGATACAGAGACAAAACACAAAGCTTACATGTGCGCTGAACTGATACAAAATCAGAATCTTTCCTTGGGTGTGTGTGTGTGTGTGTGTGTGTGTGTTCACAGAATGAGTGAGAGGATTCAGCCAGATGTTGCAGTTTCATGTAAAAAAAAAAAAACACAGAGCGCTCAGAGAGCTGTGATGAGCCAAAAACAACACAGACACCCAATGACTGACTGAGTCAGAGTCTGTTCTGTCCTACTGTATCCTGACTGACACACACACACACACACACACACGCGCGCGCGCGCGCACACACACACACACGCGCGCACACACACACACACACACGGGGTAAAGATGGTGAGCAAAAACGAAAAGACAGGAGAAGAGAGGAAGGAAAACAAAGTTGAGAGCTGGTAGAGATGAGCGTCTTTATAAGAGTAAGCAAAATACATTTTCTGACTAAATATAGGCAGAGACTGGCAAGTGTGGGCTGGGTGCGGCAGTGAGGTCATGGTGTGGGTGAGGGGTGCGGTGGCACAGAAGGAGGGATGGAGGGTGTCGGTTATGGGAACTAATGCATTTTGGAGTTGATCCCAGAGAGAAGACATTAGAGTCCACAGTGTGCATCATGTAGTGACTGTTGTAAACTACTGGACCAAACAGAAAAGGCTCGACAAAACAGCTCATTTAAAGACTTTAAACATTCCTGAAAGTCAATACCAAATGTAAAGCTCACCATAGCAATGAAGCGACCAATGAAGCGGAAGTACGTGAGGTGGTCAGGGTTGATGGAGGAAGCCGGGTTGATCTGCAGACAGTAGTTGTTCTTGCCGGCATATTCAAAGAGACAGTACATGGGGTTCAGGACCTCGTGGGACAGCAGGAAGAACCACTCTCTGCAGAGCAAGAGGACAAGAGATGTTAACACAGGAGAGGAAGATACGACCCTTTCTGAGAGGCCGACAGACACATTTCCATTTAGAAATACAATGGCACAATGTTGGATCATTTAACAGAATTATCCTTTTGACTGGTTCAGTCGAGGGAAGTGAAGCAGTTACTTTCATCACTGTGGATAAAAACAAAGTGGTTGGTGGAAACAAAACAAGAGCAGATGACGATTTAGACTGGTGACAAAAATCACAGTGCATTTATTCCAAAGACCAAAAACCTCATCAACAAGCACAATTCATAGAAAACAAGCAACAAAACAACAAAAAACGAGTCTGGATGTTTCCAGGTAGATCTAGCAGGTTTTGATACTGACTGTAATATCAGCACTCAAGTACATTTTACATAGCATCTATCGTTTAAGTATTAGGAAAGAAACACAATTCCTGTTTAATTCTGAGAGTTTTAATGTTTAAGGATTCCCACACAAATTATTACATATAAATCTGAATTCATTATTTCTGATGTATGCTATGCTGTTTTTCTACAGTGACGTCCTGGAACCTCCACAAGTTGTCTGGCAAAAACCACAGTGTAAACAGATTCGGCTTCCAGACCAGAAACTGTTCCACGATGCAACTTCACGTAAAACCATAAATTGACATTATTATACATTGGCTTTGGTGCAGATTTTGCAGAGCTTTAAAACTGCTTGTGGATGTTTTTTTTAACCTGTTTGCCACTAAGCTACAGTAAGTATTTAGTTTAACGTAAAGATCTTGGCATTTAACAGACAGACATAAGGTTTGTATTTACCTTCTCATTCCTTTACTGAGAATGAGACACGTGTCTCTAAATGTAGAGTTTTTAGAAAGCAGCCTGTGTAGAGCAGCAAATTGTTTTGTTTTTTTTTTCCTCTGGATATTGATATACAAATAGCATCAATGCAAATCTGACCCAAAAATTACATGAAGACAAAACATATAATATTATGGATAAATACAACAGAGATTTAAAACTGACAGACTGTGGAGGGATGCATGTTAGAGAGACTGAGAACACACCAGCAGCAGAACCACCACCAGCTGCAGCACCAGAACCAAGCGCTCCCAAGGCCCCTGCCCTTCCCCCTGGGTTATATGGGAAGGTGGAGGTATGAACTGACGGACGGACGCAGACACCTCCCAACATCCCGTCCGTGGTTCTACCCTGTGGTAGAACAGCATGATGTCACCTACCATAGGGTAAAACCACTGACGTGACACCGGAGACAGACACACAATGCAAAACCAAAACAGAAAAATGGAAAACGCCACCACCAAAAATAACAACATATATACAGAGAGAAAGACCTGAAACACAGCAGACGCAGGGGGCAGGATGGACACGTGATGGGTGGATGGAGGACAGAAATGTTGCAGGAGGTGTTTCAGTTTCAATAGGGAACATTTACAGGGGTATTAAGTCATCCACTATTTCACCCCCACACACTCACAAATCTCTGACACGTCAACCTTCCCTAGATGACAGATTTGTTATAGAATCGTCAGTGGAACTTTTATTTTGTTTTTATAATCTTTAAAAAATGTTTCAATCCTGCCTGATGCTGCAGTTAACACCATCTGTACTGAGGAAGCTGGTGCAGAGATGTGCAAGTGGCAGGAAGAGAACAAACACACCATCAACGTCGCCAACATTAAAAACATAAAAAACTGTGGGTTAAACAGTCCATGAAAAAACCAGTAGTTTCACACAGAATGACAGAATTCATTACTGTTCTCACCTGGCGATGCCACCGTAGTCCAGCCCCTCTTCTCCTCTCATGATTATGTAGAGTCTGCGGCGGAGGTCATAGGGCTTCACATTCATGATCTGATCAAAAAACAGTTAATATCATATTAATACATTAATATATTTTGTCAGACAACAATCGAGTGGGACAGGAAACTGGAGAAATGTCTTTTTATGCATCTCTGACCTGCTGAAATGAATCTTCAAACAGCGTCTGTCTGGACACGGAGATCTTCACATGGCTGGGCAAAGCGTTGGACTAGAAAAAGGAAAAACTTCACTAACTTTAATCTTTACCTTAAGAATCTGAGAGTGTCCTTTCTAAGATGCACATGGGTCATTACTTGTGTTTAGCTTTGAGGTTTCTTTCTGACTTACTATTACAAAGAGAGTTCACAGACTAAAGGTTCAGAGTGTGCTCTGTGACATTTACGGACAACGTGATGACATTAAACCCAGATGGCTCAAAACCTGCGCACACACAAACTGATGCTCAGATGAAGGTGAGGTGCAGCTGCAGACTCCAGTTAATACTCACATGGCACAGGAAACGGAACTGGTGGTATTTCCACCTGAAGCTGCGGTCGTAGGCGCCAGGTGATCCGCCCTGCCGTGACCTACACACGCGCACACACACGCACGCACGCACACGCACGCACACACACACACAAACAGATGTGAAAGAAAAGAGAGGAACACATTTTTAAAACAGTTAAACAAAAATCGAGATGATCATCTGAAACTAATAAATTAACTCTGATGTCTTTATGTTTGTGGCTTTTGACACATCATGTGCACAAACTGCTCCTTTAAGAAGCTCTAACATACTCTGAGGCCCTGAGACTCCGAGTAAGTATTAAATTCACATCAGTCACCCTGCTCTAAAAACCGCTCAGTGTGTGTGGGGCTCAAACACAGAGATGAGTCTGGGCCTGCAGCTGTGTTAGTATAAGCTCCACCAACCTACTTCACGCACACACACACACACGGAGGATATGTGCCTTGTCAGCAGTGGAGAGGCTGAGATGCAGACAGAAAGAAAAGAGCGAGTTAGACAGATAATGGGAGGAAAGGAGGAGAGAGTGAAATGGAGAGAAGAAGACGAAGTAGAAGAAGGAGGCGGCCTCTAATGTGTTGTGTTTGTGCTCGCTGAGCTGCCAGGCACATCTTGGTTTGGGTTAGGAAATGGAGACCGCAGCGGCAAAGCCCTGGCCACGAACACACACACACACACACACACATACATACACACACACACACACACACACAGCTGCAGGATTCAAGTGTTCAAAAAAATAAGACAGTGACGACTCTTTCAGAAGTCCACAGACCTAAGAATATGTTCAAATCAGCAAGGGAAAAAAAAGCAGCTCGCAGATGCAATCGCACGCACACACAAACCACGCCATCTACAGCAGTGACCACACAACCAAACACGCACTCAATCGCATGCTGAACGTAAATGCAGACAAACACGCACGCCAGCGAAGCCTGCGGTGGACACACTGCCGTGCGTTCTGCTAACATTTGCTGAGATTTGATGCTGCTTTTCGAAGGCACAGCACACATCCACAAGCTGAGAGCTGCGTGCGTGCGTGTGTGTGTTAGCGTGAACATGTTGCTGGGGTAAAATGTGATCTTTTGTCATCATTACATATGTGTAACGCTGAAGCTGATTCTGTGTGAAAGATTTAAAAAACTGTAAAGAAACGAACGGTAATGGATAGAAGATGGTCTCAATAATGATGATGACGTTTAAATCAAAGTAGACCTTTTTTCATGATCTTTCATGGTTTTCATAAAATGAGGGGGTTGTAGAAATTGCAGTGCAGTTATGTCAGACATTGGCAAAATCATTGAGCAATAATTTGGAAATTGATAAAGCAGCTGATTTAGTTCACTTGAGGGTTTTTTTGAGATCATTTCCTAAGAATGTCTTTGCCTCCGTCTGTCACATATTCTTATTTTACAAAAATAAAAAAATTAAAAAAATACAGGTTTGGGAGGAAGGGCAGATAATATTTACCCTGACTCAAACCCAGGTCGGGGGTCTTTAAAGGTGGTGGTGCGAGAGTTGTGGTCCACAAAATATCGGACTCCCTCTGCGGTGTACTTCATCTCCCAGCCCGGGGGCAGGGGGTGCTCCTTGATCATCCTGCAACAGGGAGAGGGGCAATGAGCACGGTCCCAGCCGGAGGGGTGGTGGTGGTGGTGGCGATGGGGGGGATTAAACTATAACGCACCTCCTGCCAACCTATGGATCTAAAATAATGAAAGCTAAACCTGTTCTGGCCACAGTGGACTCGAAGGTATGTTTGACTTGCTTCAAAAATACTGGAGACCAGTGGTGGGGCCCAGCAGCAAGGTTAACCACTAACCCACAGCTTCATGGATAACCCACCCGTTCTAATAATAAAATGATTATATGTTGCATAAATTAGGCAAAAACATGTACCTGACAGCTACTGTTTGTGTTTGGAATAGGAACACTAGGCACAACTTGAAGAACATTAGAAACACCCTGAGAACAGCAGTAAGTGATGTTTAACTGCTTAACAGAAAGGCTGTAACAGTACAATAATAGATCAGAGGCATAAACTGGGCCATAAGCATCTCCAGCTAATGTGGCCATTAAGCTTGACCATTAAAAAAAATCTGAAGTGTGTGTGGGTGGGTGGGGGGGGAGAGATTTGGTTGCACTAAATGTACGATGACTATTCATACGAGCTGGAGCACAGAGACAGAAAGCTTCAATTAGAATGAGTGAGGTGGGAAGCAAACAAAGATCTCTGGTTTAAATGTCAATGACACAGAGGGTGATGCAAGAAAAATGATCAGACTTGAACTCAAAAAGTTTCCAAATCCCTCTGGCGGTTTAGAGTTTGGGAGAAGTGGCAACGCCAGCAGTGCAACTGTGGTTCCCACACATGTAGAAAATATTATTTTGCCAACGAATGTTCATTTTCAAATCAGAACAGTTGACGTGTAAAATAAAGTTTGATGTGTTTGTCTGTTCGCGTCATCCTTTGGGAAATCAAGAAATTTAAATAAATAGTCTAAAGATTTCTGGTGAGTGTGAAACCTGCTTCTATGTTATTATCTCATAGTGTATGACTCACTGCCTCGTCATATGATGATCATATATTTCTGTACGAGCAAACACCCAAAGCAACAAACCATCTAACAAGCACATGCACACACATTAGTACTTTTTCTAGCTCTCGGTCTCACCCTTGCGTCCGTGGATCATCCCACTGTGTTGTCCGTGTGTTGTGGTTGACGAAGTAGACTCTGCCATTGTCCTGACGCTTCTCTGTGGACACACACAGGACGCACAAGCGCCACAGTGAAAAGTGAGTTTTGTGGAATCTGTGTTGTTCAAAGTGATTTGTAAAAAAGTAACAGAGAAATCACTGAGACTCACTGTGTCTCGGGTGAGGGGGAAGAAAAGGCACAAATGTGATAGAAAAGCAACAAGTCTGTGCGGTATTTCACTGTGGCTTGATCCTGAATACCACACAAGGGTGAACCTAAGAGAGAGTGTGTGTGTGTGTGTGTAGGTGTGGAATTAAGGTAGCACTGGAGTCTGAGTTGAAGTCACCACAAATATAAAAGATTTTCATTTTAAAAAACAACAAATAGTTGAACAACACTGAAAGCATCTTGAACACATATTATATTTTATGAAAGCGAAAGAGTGTGTGTGTGTACACTGTAGGGCACTGGGGAGAGAGAGAGAGAGAGAGAGAAGCTGGTGCCCCATCCTCCTCCCTCTGTTGCTCTGACATCTTTTTCTCATTAACAGGAGTGTGTGGGGCTCACATTGCAACTCTCACTAGCTTTCTCTCCCACTCACTCCACGCCCCACACCCCCCTTTTACTATCCAGTTCAACACCCCCACCCACTTCCCCACTTCCAGTTTCTTTCATTTGCCATCGTCTCTTTTCCTTCTCCTCCATCTTGAGGTACCTCAACATGCTGAAAAGGCATCATATGTCTGTGTGATGACTTCTGTGAAAATGTTAGGGGGACGCAAGCTGCCAGCAGCGTTTGCCTATGGATTAATGTGTGGAATCTGATTATATTACTCGTCTGGGGGAAGATGTTGGATGATGAAGAGTCCCATCAATAATGCTGCCTCTGTAATTTGTAGACTTGAGGGTAACGTGAGTCGAGCACTGTGATAAATTGGTGTAGACCACTGAAAAGAAACCCGGAGATGTTTTATCCAGGTTTTTTTAATGACACATTGATTGTTATCAATAAATCAATCAATTAACAACTGATCTGCTCAGTGACTGTAGAAAACAGCCTCAAGCAACTAGCAAAAGCCACAAAATGAGCATTGTTCCTAATGTTATCATAAATATGCAAAGGATACTGTTAAATGCTTTTCGCTAAACCTCACTCCCTCACAGCAGGAAACCAACAGCACGTTCTGAATGAGTTAAACTGACAAAATCACAAAGTCAGTGTTTGTATCATGTTGACTGCTGGCAAGCGACATCAGAACAAGTATCAAAGGGTTGAAGCTCAGAGACAAGAATCCAGTCCTGACTGACCAGATTCATTTCAACAGGTAGGTATGGACGGACAGACCAAATGTCTGAGGCCAACATTTCAGCACCAGTCTGTGAAATGAAAACCTGGAGTATGTGTGTGTATGAGAAATGTGTGAGTGCGGCAAACTTACCCCATCCAGGAGGCAGTGGGCCCAGAGGGTCATTTTCCACCAGGGCACCGGACGGCTGAAGGAGAAGCAGAGAGACAAAACAAATCCAGGTTAGGGACACCTTTCAGTCTGTCCTCTTGCTCTCGTCTTCCAACTATACACTCTCCTGCTCCTTCTGCCTATCAGTATTTGTCCTCATTGCAAAACATAATTCTGTTGCTTTGTTTCTCACCAGTGTGTGAGGACGATGAAAGTAAAAAAAAAAAGTGCAGATGAGAGGGAAAAAAAAAAAAAACTCACTCAGTTCAGTTGTCCAAAATTCAGGTAATCAAGAGTGAGCATCTGATGCATCTGGTCATGAAACCAGGATGCTGTGGGTAAGTCACGATGGCGTGTGTGTGCAAGTGTTAAATGCAGAAGGCAGAGAGGGTGGCTCCTGTCTGCTGCCACGGCGAGGGGCAACTGAGGGAGCTGGCCGGCCAGCCGCTCGTATGCCTTCCAAAAACTACACGCTCGGTAGGAGGATAAAACAACAAAGCTGTTCCAATGAGCTCACTGGCTGAACACAAGCCCCACCCCCTCCACGGCTTCCCGCTCACCTCCTCAAAACGCGCCCCTACCTCCTTCACCCAGGCAGCACTCCCTCCTCCTCCTCTTTTCTCTTGCCCTCTTCTAGAGCTGCTGTGAAAGTAGGCAGGAAAGTGCGATGTCTGAGGGAACTGAGGGAACATTCATGCTTGTTCCAGACTGGGCAGCCCCCCCGAAACACACACACACACACACACACACACCTACACCCTACTGCCCCACCCACCACGCCTCATCACCAGCCACCCCCCAACCCACCCCGGGCCTGACAAAAGGCACCTTTATTCACTCTGAGCCTGGAAACTGGTGTGGGGTTTACTCAGCCTGCACTCACTCACACACACTGAAGAAATAAAAAAGACTGTGTGGAAAGTTTGTTCATGGCAAACAGTCGACGTGTATGTTCTTATGTTGGAATACACACACAAATATATCATGCTGAGTAGAAAACTAGCTGAGAAGACACTTGTTGGGAATTACTGATGGGTTTTATGCTGAAACATGTTTAGTTAGATGTGTCACAAACAACTTCATGAACTGGAGTGAAGCCTCTACTGTTGCAGTGGGGCTGAAAATAACAAGGGGGTGTACACAGTTACCCTTTTTAACCAACACAAGCTAGGTGCTAGTTTTGAGCTGCTGGTTCAGATTTGGATCAACCAGTTCTTGCAAACTTGTTTGTTTTTCCACAGGCTAGAAGGCTTTTCTAGCTTAACCTTTAGCTAGATAACTAGCATCAACTATGTCTTAGAAAACAAACAGATCTAATAAATGTTTGTAGTAGTTGTTCTTGTTGGTCACAAAACTCCCCCCCCAGCCCCTAATGCCAGCAGTTCTTGGTTCTAGACCAGCAAAGAGCTGGTGCCACTTTGGAACCATTTTTCCTGGCTGAGAGCCGGGTCTTTGGCTGCTGAAATGCAAAGAACTTGTTTGAAATGAGGCACTGGCTCCAAATCAGCCCTGGAGCTGGCTGGTGGAAAAGGGGCAAGTGAAATCTATTTGGTAACTGTAAAAAGCAAAACAAGCTCCAATATGGACAAAAAAACTAAATGATGCATTTGGAAAGGCATCAAATATTTGTAGTTCTGGTGGCTTCACCTCCTGTTAAATGGCTGGTTTGGGTAATACAGGTAGTGCTTGTTGTCCGTTGCTGGCTGCAATAATGTGAAAAGAACCAAAACCATCATTTTCCAGATAAAGGCTAGTGGACTTTCAAAGCATTTTCTTCCTGAGACACGTTGTGGCACAAAAGTGAACATTATTTCCTGTGAAGTTACACAGTAGAGAATTATGCAGCGAATTTCACTGTCCCTTTACGCTGCATTTCCCCAAAAAGAAATATGACTGTGCCCATTCAAAGTGGCTCTGTCATGGAAACTCTGAGGGAGCTGGGATGGAAAGGAGTGGGCCTGCCGGAGAAGCGAGAGTGGGCACATAGCAGGGTTAAAGGGTGTGTGAGTGCCTGTCTCGCTCCCATCAACAGCCAATCTATGCCCCCACGCCCCACCCGTACGGGTTTTCTGTGACTAAAAAAGGTAAAAGTAGAATATAATGATATAAAGACATGATGACTTCATCCTGGCTCTGACCATTCAGCTCCTCAGCAGCTTTCAGACACAGCGAGGCCAGAGGGAGAGAAAAAGAAAGAGAGGCTGAGAAAACAAGCGAGTAGAGGGGAAAAGGCGGCGTGTTGGCAAAAGCTTGTGAAATAAAGGGTTGGTGTTATGGATCTAGAAGGAATATGCCATAAAGGCCTATTTCAAGGCCAAGCACCACAAGTGAAAAAGGCCATTTCAGCTGGTCACATTTTACACTTTTACCAGAACACAGAAGTACAAACGACTCGTTAATACAATAGTCAAAATTTCACTCACTAGTGCCACAATGACGACTCGCCACTTTTTTTCCCCACATCTACGGGGAGCAGGGAGACAAAACAACAGCCCTTAAATGTGAGGTCAGTGAGTTCAAATGCTGAAAAGTGCTATTCATTATTAGCCAGTTCTGTCTGCTGCTGTTACAGTGATCACTAATCAATAAACACCAATCAACTAATAAGATAAGATAACTCTTTATTGTCATTGCACAGTCATACATAGTACAACGAAATTGGAAAACTGTCCCACATCTGCACTGAATTTCCCCATAGGGATGAATAAAGTATCTATCTATCTATCTACTTTAAGGTGGCTGAAGAATATATGGATTTGCGCAAAAAAAGGCATGAATGATAAATTAAAGAATGAATGTTCATTGCACATTATTGCCCCCCCAAAAAAAGTCCAATGAAGAAGCTAGTCAGGTCAGCTGTTATAAATTCTGAGCAACTTGTTAGTCGACGTGCTCTCTAAGAGAAGATGCTTCATTAGCTTACATAAACTAAGCAAGAAAGTTCTGCAGAGTGATACATCTCGTCTCTAGAAAATCCCGTCAGGTCAATTCTTCCACTTATTCTTTCATTCACTTCATGTCAACAATAGAAACTTATCAACTTAATGTTTTTGACCTTCAGGATTTGGATGAAGATGCTTTTGAGAAGTTTGTCAGATCAATTAATTATTTATTTAATGAGATTTTAAAATATTTATTATATATTTAATTCAGATTCAGATCACTTTATTTTATTTATATTTAATATTTAAAAATTAATAAATGAAATCACACTTCTGGTTAGAAAGACTTTTTTTTTTTTTTTAACATAACCAGCATCAGTGCACTTCACACATGTTCTGTTCTTTGTCCTTTCATGAAGTGAAGCACTTACATAAGCGCCTTATGGAAATATGATCACTAATGGGTTGTGTGTAAACATGAGTGCAGCCGTGTGCTCATGTGTGAGTTTTCTGTTCAGGGCTGCAAGTGATAAAACACAGGGCTGATTCAGGTGGTGTTGTTAAGGGTCCTTGTTCCAGCGAGAATGGACAAAGTCAGAGAGTGGGGGCGAGGGGAGCTAAAGAAGAAGGAAGCAATTGAGGGAAGGTGAGGGAAGAGGGCTGAAGACTGATTTGAGGGTGGAGGCTGAGGATCGGTAGAAACTGGGAGGGGTTGGGGGTAAATTAAGGAACAGAGGTAAAGGAAGACTAGTAGTAGTAGTAGAGGCAAAGGAAAGGGAGGAGGAGGGAGAGCCGGAAACAGCAGTTAATGACTCTGAGGCTGCACTCTCTGGGGTTCCTAACGAGCTGCAATTACTCTGCGAGCGCAAACACACACACACACACACACACGCACACACACGCGCGCACACACACACACCTTCCAAGAATCTGTGTGGAATGTATAAAAACTGTCAAGGCATACCCACTCTGGTGCTCATGTTTATGAGTTTGCACAAGCATAATACTACACAGTGCACATATGTGTGTGTAGGTGCACGTGTGCACGTCTGTCCTCATTACGGCGCCACAGTCATTTAAGACTGGCCTCTTAACCCCCTTTCGTTGTCATGTGCTTCAAAAAAATGTGGCACCTGACCTCAACATTACAGCCCTGTGAGCCTTCTGCTCTAACACGCACACGCACAGTACAAAGAAAAGGAAACTGACATGTCACAGTTTTTAATGACAACAGAAGATGATGAATTATTGTTGAGCTGTTGCCCAGCTCCCACACTATTGTTATCCTCTTTTTCCCTTTATTGCTATTATTTAGCCCCGTTTTTCATCCGTTAATGCATCCCAGATGCTTTGTTGTAGAAACTTTGTTCAAACCTCAAAATGTGCGTCTTCTTTAGGCGATCCAGGCTATTACCTTTCATTGTAACATCTTATGGGAGTCATCGTTCAACTTCCCATCACCTTTCCTCTTTTCATCAACTTCCTGTTTTGTCATTGTCATTTCAACTTTAAACAGTCTAGAAACTTTCATCTTTCTAACTTTAAGTCAGCTTTTTTGTATCTTTTATACTTTTTGAGTTTGAGCATTTTAC
>JAUBNQ010000025.1:2028610-2039317 GCA_032353495.1 Ctenopoma kingsleyae
GCTTCAATCTAACCAGTGTAACGTGAAAAGAAACTTTACCCAGCATCTCTCATTCCAGAGGCTAAACTAGAAAATAATAATAATTTTTTAAATTCCAACCAGTCAGAGCATAGTTTGATTCATTAACATAATCTTAGCACACGTGAAAATTTGCTGCCCTGTGCTGCTATGAATTACCATCCACATGCAAATTGTTTGAGGTCACTGAAAATGAAATTTTTGGTAAACTCCTGCCAAAAGGTGAAGATATTCAGAAACTCAGTTTTCAGTGTTGACGTGTAAGCAGGAAGTGTTTAGCTTGTAACATCAGAGTGTGCGCTGGTATCTTTGAGAGCAGTGTGTGACATCAGGCTCGTACCAAGCATCAGTATGCAGTATGCAACTCACCTAACAGTCCATGTCCAGCAGCAAAAGACAAAGCTAGAGACGAGCTAGTGGGTGTGGAAGAGTGCGTTAGAGTGCGTAAGTTCTGTAACTTCCAGGAAACAGTAGGGATATTTAGCTTGTTGCGGAGTTCTGCCCTCTTTTACTTTTATTTCTTAATATTTGAATACACAATACACAGTACTTGTATTTCTTATTGCACTTGTTTATTCAAGTGCTGGAAAATGTTTGTATGTGTAGTAAATTTTTTTTACTAGTGTCATCTCTCACAAATGCTTTGCGACACAGAGGGACAAGGAAAGTGTGTTTGCACATCAACCCACTCATCACTTCTTTGTATTTGGCAAGAACATCAACTTATATAGACATCAGATATTTTCATGAAATTAATTAAATTGTTGCTATTTTTAAATACCGCAGTATAGTATAATACTGTATTACTGTCCAACCCTACAACACAGATTTGTAGAAGAGCTTGGACAAAGGTGTGCTGAGGTGCTCACTAGGTTGGAAAGGTTCTAAAAAAAATTCTGAAGAGCCTGGACTCCACCAGTTGATTCAGGCAGATCCTTTGTTCGAGCAATCACACACTTCTAAAATCCTGTGTTGTCAAGATCAGACTCTGATAGTAACACTGTATACGATGCAGTGAAGGCCTGAAGTACCTGGTAGAGGAAGCGCTGGCTGAACTGGTGCATGGCGCCCTGCAGCTGGCTGCGCTGGCTCTGCCACTGCTGGTAGTTGCGCACCGACTCGGCCGTGGGCCTCTGCCATGTGGTGGTTCTGGTGTTGTGGTCCACGTAGTAGAATCTGCCCCGCTGGTCTACTCGCTTCTCCCAGCTGGATTGGAGACAAACAGTCAAGAGTGAGTGGAGGGAGGAGGGGAGGGTTAAGAGAGGCTGCGGCTTTCAACAACATCTTTATTAAGCATATCAAGAGTGGGCGGCTGTATTAAAAGCTACACTAGTAAGAGTAAAGAAACAAAGACAAGAAATGGAAAGAAAACAGGAAGAGGAGGGAGGCAGAGAGTGGGAGGAAGCTAAAGGAAAAAAGAAAGGGAGGAATAAAGAAGGAGAGATGTAAAGACACTGGGGAAAAAGCTCTTAACAAAATAAGTACACATTCAACACTTGTTTTCTTTTTTATCCTTTCTAAAGAACTGCACATTAAACAAGGAACCTTGTATATTTCCTGAAAATCTGAACAAACTGATTGACTGTCTCTTTCACTGACAACTACATTAACAATGTTACGTTATCAAGGTTCTGCTTGAGACGTCACACAGCTTATTATTTAAGACAACGCCAGCTTTCCATTACAATGACGAAAGAAAACACTGGGAGATGCCAGCTTTTAAGAGACAATAACCACGTGCCTGCCTATGCCATTACTCAGATGTCTGTATATGTCCTAGTCTTCCCCTGAGACAGGGGATCTGGACATGGACTGAGATACAGAAGGTTCACGGGAAAAAAACACACATGAACATACAGTTGGTCCACACACAAAAGATCTGTTCCCTGAGCTCGGCAGGACTGACTGCTGTTCTGTGGTTATTCTCATATGTCTGACTTAAGCGCTACAGAATTTGGAAGACAAAACAGCACTCACTTCCGTATATTTAAAAAACACATGCAGATACCAACTGGCTTGAGAAATGGATGAGCATGCACGCGCGCATACACAGAAATAAATACTGATACATACTTCCAGCACTTGTGTTTTTTACCTTTCTACCATTCATAACTAGCTGGAGTATCTCTGTGAACCTCTTCCTCTTTGGAGCGCTCATTATTTTTCTAAAGTGGTCAAACAGTCTGGTTTCCACTGCAGTCAGGATGAAAAACAGCCACTGTGAGACAAGCTGTATAACAAATTCCTGCCCAAATCCTCTACAGTGAATATCTAGAGCTTTCTAGATTCCTACTCCTGATTTGTAACACACTTCTCAAAGGTGCATGGTGCACGTGGCTCACATATACAACATGACTTTTCACTACTGGTGGGAGCCTGAAGAATACACAAACACTCTGTTACATTCACTAAAATTGGAAGACTGTAATGAGAGAACTATTAGTTTGCTGGGTCCTCCCAGTGGTCCAGATCCTCTAAATAGACTCCCTTTAGTGGCACTGAAAGTTATTAATTCAAACTCACACACACACTCACTGTGCATTATGTGTGAAGATATACATGAAAGATATGCTATGCTATGCGTGGCAGGGTATTAAGACGGGAGTTGAAAATTGGGGGAACTGAAACAAAATAATGTCTTCATGGTAATGATGGAACTGACACTTACCAGAACTCAAATTCTGAGGATTATAACCTGAAATTATATCAAAACCCATCACCTCCATTAAGGTTAAGAAATATTAAAGTCCAACCTCACCATCAAACACTAACACTAAATTGTACATCTATGAGATGTCACAGATTTGGATCATGTATGTTGTTTTTTTTAAAAGACTTTTTTGCATTTTACCTCTGTTTGATAGTGTTAGTAAAGAGGGCATATGACTAGCAGCAAAGGTCCCAGCCAGACTCAAACTGGGAAAGCTAAGGCTACGTGGCCCACGGTGTAAAGTAGGAATAAACCATTGAGCTCAGGCACTTGGGATGTACTTGGCACAGCGTATCTGACGCAATGGGTGAATTGATTTTGAGTCTCATGCGCAATTACCAAAAGTTACGTATTGCAGCTGTAACATTCAAAGTGTGGCTGGAGGAAGTAAGTGAAGTGGATTTAATAACTGACTGAACCACCTTTGGCAGCATTAACCTCAAGCAACTGCTTGCTGTAGCTGGATTAGACCTGCACAACATCCAGGAGGAACTTTGGACCATTCTTCCTTACAGAACTGCTTCAGTTCAGACATATTCTTAGGAATCTCTGAAGTGAATGGTCTCTTGAGATTATTCCACAGCATCTCAGTTGGGTTGAGGTCTAGGCTCAGACTGAGCTGCTCCAAAAGATGGATTTTTTTAAAAATACATTCTGAAAATCACTGTCCTGCTACATGACCCAACTACTACTGAAGCAATAAACTTGGAAATTAATTTCCCCCCTCAACGATGAAGTATGGTGGAGGGAGCATCATGTTTGAGAGTGGAAATTTAATTTCCAAGTTTAATTTCCCCCCTCAAACATGATGCTCCCTCCACCATACTTCATCATTGAGATGTTTTCCTGTTCACACCATACATAGTACTGCATGTTCTTCCCAGAGAATACAGCCTTCGTCAGTCCACAAAACATTTTCCCACTAGCGCAGTGGCGTGCCAAGGTGCTCTTTGAAAAGATTCAGGAATTCAGTGACGTTGGATGATTTTGAGGAGGAGGAGCAGCTTCCTCTGTGGTGTCCTGGAAGTTCAATGTTTTGTGTATGGTAGACTCATGAACAGAGACTTTAACCATCTCCAATCTTTCCTTCAGCTGTTATGGTTCTCGTCTACCTCACTGAGGATTTTGACTTGAGTCATCTTAAAGGCGCCCACTACTAGGGAGAACAGCCACAACATTAAACAGACTCCGTTTACAGACAATTTGTCTGTAACTGTGACATTACTTAGCATCTCTTTCCAGCTTTGTGCAAATCAACAGTTGCACAGGTTCTTCTGGGATCTTTCATTGAGGCTTAGTTCATGTCAGAAGATGCTTCTTGTGAACAGCAAGTATTATTAAGTAAGTTTTATTAAATAGACAATTCATTCACAATTCACAATTTGATTTTATACAATCTAAGAAGTTCAATCACCTCAAACCTTGTTTCACTGATTGGACTTCAGGTTTGTTAACGTCAATTGGCTTTTGCCAATAACATTAGTTGAAGGATTCACATACCTTTTTCAACCTACACTGTGCATTTGACTCATGTATTCATTCATGTGTGACAATTCTATACACCAGTGAGGCTAATGCCAAAGGGTTGACTTATTTTTTTACAGTGTTAACCCCTATATAAACCAGATTAAATGGCCTAACTCCAACATCTCATCAAACAACTCTGACAGCAGTGACTCTTCTGGCACTACTGATGTTATACGACTTTATATTACTGTTAATGGCACAACTGTATGACTCCTACTGACAACTTCAATTTCCCATCAAATAACTCAGACACTAAAGCTTCAGGATGTTTTTCATAAATGTATGACTGTATATATGTACTGTAAATGGAATTTCTGGGATCTAAAGCTTATATTTCTTTGCTGACAGTCTTTTAGCATCATGCTGATGTGTTGAGATTTGGTGTCTTCAGAAGAGAAAAGTCTCTCGTGGTCAGAGGTTAGGGTAAGCTACACAACAGCTGGTAGGTTTCAATGTCTTATTCAAAGACACTACACCAACATGGATGATTATAAACAGAGGGAGTTATTCGGTTAAGGTAATAGTCGCTCTTACCACTATGGCTCTGAGCTTCCTTTAAAAGGCAGAAAAAAACACTGTTCCCTCTCTGACATTAGCACTAGCTAGTTATTTACTGGAGCCAGAGAAAATCCCAGAGCCCACAGTGGCCTGTCTGACAGTCTCTACTTAGTTCTGCTATCTGATTTTAACTCTTTATACCAGACATGCCATTAACTATCTACTCCATGAATTTCTTGGAACTGGAAGTGTACAGTATCCTCACCATGACATGGATTAAGACTGGACAGTACATCGTTGTGCTTCTTTCCTGCACATTAACAGAAGGCTGAGTCAAAGATGGGTCAAAGCTCACCACTTTGTGCCAATCAGGTTAAAAAGAATATTTCTCAACACGAGACTGCAAATAAGTGAGGCCTTTCACCATCTACAGTACATAATACTGAGAAAAGATTAATATTCTGGATAAATCTCAGTGCGTAAAGGCCAAGGGTAAAAATCACTGTTGAGTGTATGTGATCTTCGAGCCCTTGGACAATTCATGGGAAACTTTTATGCTACTGTGATGAACAGGCCAGCTGACAGTCTTGGCTGGGCCCAGGACAACATAATCTGCTGGAGTCAGACCTCCCTCATCTCTGATGGAGCTACCACACTCAGCTGTTTATGTCAGACAGAACGTGTTGTGTCTTTACAAGATTAATACACATTAAACTAGGGCTGGACTGGACAGTTAGGTCATGTTAAAGGCTGCTAAACATTTATGTGCAGTTTTTTACCTTTGCTCTATAATAACGCAACTGCCTGTCGCTTCCTCCCCCGCTCCACTTGTTCCAGCCTCATCATCATCACCTGGTTTTAAATATTTTCTCAAAAAATCCCTCAAACCTCTGCTTTCCTCTTCTCTTCTTCTCTTTTCTGTGCACAGGACTTATGCTGACCGGACATTTAGACATTTTACTGGAGAGTGCTAAAAAAACTCGAAGTCATAGGTTGTTGTTTGCGGCCAAACCATTTTTGTGTAGGGGTGGAGGTATTATTGACACTATTTCAAGGACAATTATAAAGAAAAAAAACAAATGCTTTATGTCACTAAAATATTACATATTTGTTTCCACAAATAGGCCCATTTTGAAAAATTATTCCTCTCGATAATTTATTGGGTTGAAGGGCCCAGTTCTGGGCCCCTCCTCTAGCATGGGCCCGGGATAAGTGACCCGTTTGTCATCCCCCATCGGCGGCCTTGGTGATGAATATAGCCACATGGTCTCAGGAATATTTTTGGAATACCATTATCACTTCATACAGTCTGCCACTGAATCCAGAAATGCAACCATGAAACTTCACGCAAGGAAGAAGCCAACCATCAAAACTGTGCAGAAACACCCCCAAGTTCCCTGGGCCTGAGCTCATGTTAGATGAATATAAATATTTAAAGATCAGAGCTGCAACTTCTGAGTTTGTTGAGAATAATGTGACCAGAGTGGCACCATTTGTTATTAATAAAAGAAACAAGTCCTTATACACCTTAAGCTGTATCTTTTCTGTCAGTCTCTGCTGTCTGGACCCATCTCTTTTCCCTGGTTGTTCTCAGTGTTGATATTGGCTGTAATGTCTTGGGTTTTACTTGGTATTGGACTGGAAAGGATGTAAGTGATATCACACTTCAATAGTTTCACAGACAGTGCTGCTTACTTTTTTATGATACCTAATTTTATGTACTCAAATTATTCAGGTATTGCTGGGTTGTAAACAACACATTATCTGACACATATTTATTACCACTTCACTCAAACTTTAACACAGAACTGATCACAGATTTGAGTATGCTGTGTCTAACCAAAGCTAACCAGTTAAAGAGGAACTGTTTAATCAAAATAGAAACACTGATGTTTTAAAATGTAGCACGTTTCTTTACAGACTTCTTTCTGTATAATGTGATTTAAAGCATTTAAAGAGCAGCGTGACTCAGCCATTCAGTTCGGCTTCAGATGGCTTTCATTTTTTCAGGTTCCAAACCTAGATTGCTTAACTCCCCCCAATCTCTAAACAGTTCCTGGTGTGTACATCTGGAGTGCAACCCCGACATTAGCCTGCTAATTGATCCTCGGAAGGACCACGACGGCCAGCAGCCAACGCAGTGGTGGATGGAAGTACATGTGGCACTAAGAAAGGACTTTTGTTCTCATGCTCTCGTTCCTTGTATGGAAAAACTGAGACTAGGGCGGTGGGGGTTGGGGGTTTGGGGAGAAGTGGGGGTGACCTTTTCCTAAAAACAGCCTTTCTTTCTCTCTGTCATCCAGTTGCACACACTGTGAAAATCTACAAATAATGTCATAAAAAAGATGGACTGGGGCAGGGTTGTTCGCTCTTGTAACGTTAAGAGTAACAAGGGGGAGATTTATGATCAGTAACAATATATGATGTTATAACTGAGAACAAATAAACAACAAACAAGAAGTCTTCATCTGGCAGCTGACAAGACTGAGGCTGAATAGAAACATTTTGTTACTTTATATGCAAATGTACAATTTTGTAAAGTCCTAAGGAACAAAACACCAGACTTTAACGCAGAAAACCAGTCAACTCCAAAAGGTTCATTTACTTTTTCACTTTTTCACAGGTGGCAATTCTACTATATCTATATTACTGGTCATAATGGCTGAAATGTATCAGGAGTGTATTATATTAAGCGGTGGGTCTAATGCTTTGACCAGCCTATGTACATAAAGGAATTGTAAAAGTAGTATTCTGCTGCTGTATTGGGTTGCATTAAATTGTACAAATGTACCTAATGAAGTGGAAACTGAAACTAGTATAAAAAGAACATATCAATTGGTGAAACTCAGAAATCCAGTCACTCCACATTCACCATCACACATGTTTTTACATGTGGAGCATCTGAAAACCTTACCTAAGCAACAGAAGTGTCTCACATACGCAGCCAGTTTATCTAAATTAGTTTTACTGGCTATATGAATTCAGGTGTTTGTGCCATTTTAAAACAGGTAAATCAGATTGTCAATTTGAAACTTAATTTGAAATCACGTTATTTTTCTGAGCAGGCAACAACTTTCACCATATCAGTCACTCACACGCACACACACAGTGTATCTGTAAGCCTAACCTTGTCTAACCCTAACATATGCCAGACAATCAGTGCATAAATGTGAAAATGTAACACGCCTACCCTGGTGGCAGTGGTCTCTCCCAGGTTGTGGTTTTGGTGTTGTGGTCGACATAGTACACTCTCCCATGAGGCAACACCCTCTGCTCCCAGCTAAACAGACAGTGGGAGAAAAATAAGTACGCCTGTTAGAAGCATCTGCTTCCTATGGTTTCACAATTGATATAGTCACAACAATCTTAGAAGAAAGAGAGTGTCCCGCACTGCCTGATTAGTATGTATCAATACGTTATTAACAAAGAAAGCGAGAAGAGTGCAATTTAATGTTGCAGCAGATAAAGAAGGAGCTGATGTTTTATATCTAATAATTATAATTTGAGATATTTTTTTCAGTTACACAGTTTGTGGATTTCACACCAGTGATCAATAATGTCTTTTAAATGCACTGTATTGTGTTTTATTATGTCTCTGAATGTAGTGAAGTCAAATTATGAAGTAGAAGAAAATGGAAATACTCAAGTAAAGTAGAAACCCATCAGATTTATACTAAGAAAGATTTATACTAGTAAATTAACTTATTTATTTTCCATCTATGGAGCTTTTTATTCTTGTTTGCTTTACCAACAAATGTGTGTTGACAAAGTTGATTTAACTTTTGTGAACACAATTTTATATGACAACATATTATAGCAATTACATTTCTTAACATGAATACAGTCATTAAGTAAAGACCTACTTTTGTGCATCCTGCTGTCAAAATAATAGTTTCCCATCTGTGGGTAGAAATGTTCACACTATTCTAACTGAAACGGAACACTATTTTATACTATTTAATAACTTGATAATTATTTTACACGTTTGTGACAGTTACATTTAACGTACAGGTGCTAGAAGGAATATAACAAGTTTCTTATTGTATGTAGTCATGACGAATGCAGAGGAAATTTAATGTTCTTCACTATTTACACAACTTTGCATTGGAAAAACAGATGGTAAGTGCTTCTACTTTGGCAAAAGAAATTGGTGTTTGAGTGACTGATCAGACAGTTTGAAGGACACTGCATGAAGTCAACCTCTAACAATGATTTCTCCAAGGAGAAAACCACTGCTCACAAAACTCAAGAGATTCAACTTTGCCAATGAATATGAAACAAAGCCTGATGAACACTGGCAGAACATTCGTTGGTCACATGAAACCAAAATGAATGAGTCTGGATCCGATGGGGGTCTAGAATGTTTATTGTGGACCTGGCCAGAACTACCACATAGTGCTGAGCATGAAACATGGAGGTGGCAGTGCTGCTGATACAGGACTATGAATGTGACTTTGTAAACATGAATACTGAATGAAAAGATGACTCCCAGTCACAAGAAACTTTTGCAATTTTTCAACATTACAATTACAATGATTCAGAGCAAAAGCTTTTAAAAAAGTGAGGATGATGACTCAGTATTTTAAAGAAGAGAGCAACAAACCTACTTTGAGCAATTTAGTAAATTCAGTTGCTTTAAATTATAGGTTCAATGGGAGACGTTCTGATGCATTTCATCTTTGCATGACTCTTACCCTGCTGGGAGCGAGTCTGTGGTGGTCTCTGCTGCGGTGCCGCTGCTGGCCTGCTCTGTGCTGGAGGTAGCGCTGGGGCTGGGCTCTGCCGGAGTGGTTGGAGCCAGGGCTTCCTGACCTGGAGAGGGGCTACTGTTGCTACTGGTGACAGCTGGGGACCGGCCTGACGGCGAGGAAGGAGGAGGTGTGTGATGGATCACACCCCCACGACTGTTCTCCAGCCCGTTTGACGTCAACTCAGCTTTGTCTGGGAGAAGATAAAGAGGAAAATAATGAGAGACATGGAAAGGATGGATAGAATGGAGATGTTTTGTCAGAAGGCCCTCTGACTGATCCATACATGTTTCTATTCATTTGGGGATATGTACATGGACAGGTTTCAAACATGCACTATAAAAAAACATGATGGCAACTGTTGAAGGTAGCAACAATGAGAAGAAGTGTCCTGAATAACTGAAAAAATAAAACAGTATATGGAACCATTTTACAAGAACAGTGTGAAGGATGCTGAAACAAATATTACAAACTTTCAATTATGAAACAAGTGTTAAGTTTATTGTTCTGGCCCATGCACTGTTGGTGCACTGGTGATGTGGTTCAAAAGCGACAAACCAGGATCTAAGGATTAGCAGTTCTCTGCACAGTTTTCCTTTTCTTAGCTATAAGTCCGCTGCCTTCATTTGCTACTGAGAAGGTCTGGCATTGGCCCAAATAAGCTGGCTGCTAAACACTGTTACATACTAGTGAGCTGTAAAAACAAACTCAAAGGACTGTAGGCTACTGTAATGAGATGACATAATTTAACTGTACATCATGCCAACCTCAATAAAACATTTCTCACATTCAGCCAGTTTGTGAGCTGTCCCACCAGGGGGAGAAGACACTGGACCCAATGTATGCTAATGTAAAAGAAGCATACTTCTCCACTTCCCTCCCGCCCCTGTGCAAGTCAGATCCCAATATGGTTCATCAGGAGATGGTTCATCTCCTTCCTCAGTACACACCTTTGGTTCAAAAGCAGCCTGCCACTGTTAAATAGAATAGAATAGAATAAACCTTTATTATCCCACGAATGACAAATTTTGGTGTTACAGTAAAGAAGTGGTCAGAGGGGGCTAATGAAGCCCTGCAGGCGTGCTTTGAAGTCACAGACTGGAAGGCTCTCTGTGAGTCTCATGGTGATGACATTGATGGACTGACAGACTGCATCACAGATTACATTAATTTCTGTGTTGACACCCATGTACCCACAAAAACTAT
>JAUBNQ010000025.1:2049975-2061890 GCA_032353495.1 Ctenopoma kingsleyae
CTGCTTCCTCTGTACATTTGTATGTTATTGCCTTCACCTCTCTTACAGTATGTGTGTGTGTGTGTGTGTGTGTGTGTGTGTGTGTGTGTGTGTGTGTGTGTGTGTGTGTGTGTGTGGGCGGGACTCACTCTCTGCTGCCGTGCTGCCATTGGGCAGCGAGCCCAGATCAACAACCATGCCGTCCAGACAGACGTTGAGCTCGCCTCCTGCTACAACCGAGCCTTTGTTCTCTGTCTGCAGCACCAAACTCAGCTGCACATTCTCCACTAGAGGGGGGAGGAGGGATGACAGAAAGAGAGAGACAGTGGAGAAAAAGAGGATGAGTGGTTCAAAACGTTCAGGACAAACTATGTTTCACTTCATAGTAGCCATATGTGAAACTACCCTATGGACATAAGTGCAGAAGTGTCAAGTCCTGAAAGAATGAATGTCTGTCCAGATTTAACTTCCTCATCAGATATTTCTTGATTTAAAGCAGTTATAAATCAATGTATTAGTAATTTCTGTCCTGGTTTAGTGTGGGAGAGCAGCTACTGCCTAATCTGTTCACTTTCAGCATGTGTTCTAAAACAGCCACAAATCTCCGTTTATAAGACCAGTTTATTAGGAATAAGTCTTAGACACACACATTGTATATAGCTCACATAGGTCTTTGTCTTTCTATTGACATTGGTTTTTTTTGTTTGTTTTTTCCTTCTTTTCTCCTGCACTTGTCTTTACTGTCTTTTGCTGTGAATGAAGTCTTAGAAATAAAAACGTTTAACTAGGTACTACGTTTAACAATGCAAATATAGTACCCCCCTCAGTGTGGCCGGTTGTCATAGTGAACGAATGAAACTGCCAACACATATGGAACATGGAGGAATACCGTTCATGTGGGCTTTTCCCTTAATAAATTAATCATCATTTAAAAACTGCATTTTGGATTTATTCTGGGTATCTTTGTTTAATATTAAAATGTGTGATGATCTGAATCGTTTTAATTTGACAAATATGCAAAAAAAAAAATCAAGAAGGGGGCAAAGTCACTGACAGACTTCAGCTGATGTCAATCTGAAACGTCAACAGGTGAACCAAGTTGCTATGTCTCAGATTACCCTCTTTTTGTTTTCCTCTTCTTCCCTTTGGGCTGTTGTTGTTTTCTAGCTTTAACTGATCAGACGTAGGCTCAGAGATAACTTGGAAGCATGTTTGTACTTGAAAAATAGCAAACCTGTCTTATTAACATACTGTTTATTAGTTCGTCTTTTGTGGAACACTATACATCATTTTATTTCTCTGTGTGAGTTTGTGTGCCCTCACTCTTGCCGTCGTGTGTGCGCAGTGTGTCCAGCAGATCTATGGTGGCGCTGCCCAGTAGCTCCTTCCTCAGGGTGTGGCAGCTCCACAGTTTCAGATCCAGTCGACTCTGAGGGGTCACATTACTGTGAAACACAGAAAGACATCGAGACACAATACATTTTGCTGAGTAACATTTTAATAAGGAGTCCAGGTCACTGTACCTACACAGATACTCCTACTGTAACAATGTCTGCGTGCATGAGTTTTACAACACAACCAGATGAACCTCAACACACTTAGTTTAATGGCATCACTTCGACTAGAGTTTCAGTAAAAAGACAACAGAGGAAGATACATGCTGTGGATTTTAACTGTTTACAGTTGTGTGTAGAAACAATCAAATGCACAGGTGGTGTACTGTAAAGTCAGAGAGTGTATGTGTGTGTGTGTGTGTAACAGTGTTCTCACAGGGTGAGGTCTTCGTTCCACTGTAGCTCGAGGTGTCCACTGCGTTTGCCTGTCTTTTTTGTTTCACTGGTCAGGCCGTCTGCAGTCACCTCGACAAAGGAGCTCAGACGCGAGTGACGGTTCGGCAGCTTGGGCGACTGGGGCTTTGCTGAAACCACTGTGCAGGCACACACACACAAATGTAACACAATACATTAGAATGTGCAGGAAGTGAAAAAAGGTGGATAAGATGACATGAGTTTTGTTGTTCTTTGAACAAAAACATGGAGTTCACTGTGCCACATGGGAGAAATAGAATGGACTGGGGTTAGTTTACATGTCAACATCACCTTGTACACAATCCCTTTTAAATAATATACTGAGCAATTCTGTGCTAACCTGCTAAATTTAGGTCATCTGCAAACAGAAAGCCGTTCATTCAGGTTCATCCAGCCAGCATCCTCATGTGCACATGCAAAAAGGGGCAGCGTTTAGTTTTTTGATTACTTAGTTACTCTGACACCTTTGCACACTAATGGTGAAATCTTAATGAGCTCAAGCAGGAAATAAATTGGTAGAATTCCTTTTCTTTCTTTCTACGGGCAACTGTAGTCATTCATATTATGGTAAGAGCGGCACAAAGAGAAGCCACAGTCCAGCATTACTACAAGACATGAAGGTTGGCCAGTCTGGATCAGCGTAGTTGCAAAGGGAACATACATTACACCAGATACAGTATCGCCATGTGTGCTTCCCACTGTGAAGCCTGAAGAGGAGGTGGCAGTACTGTTAATGATTTATTCACTACACTATAACCACACTGGAACTGGCCTCCACATTTACTTACTTAAACTTAGTTAAGATGGTTTTGGGATGAGCTGGAATGAAAGTGAAGGTAAATCAACAAGAGCTTGGTATTTATGGAACATCATAAAGCTTGTTCACAGAAAACTGAATCTGACATTTGAACTTTTTTTGCTTACTGCATAATTCCATTTATGTTGTTTTATGGTTTTATTGTCTTCAGTATTAATTTACAATTTAGAACATAACAGAAATACAGAAAATGTTGAATTGTTTGTATCCACACACACATACACACACTGAAAAAATGCTTAATAAGTATATCGTATGGGTTTAGGATGAGTGTGTTGGTGGAGGAGCAAGGACACAAATATAAACATCACCCTCTACTGGAAAAAAGAAGAACATCTTCAGTCCCACTGGGGTCTAGGAGCATAAGTATGTGGAGACAATGAGGCGTCAATTTAAGAGCAAGAAGTACCAGCTGATAAACATGGAAGGAGAGTGGAGGGAAGTGTTCACTCTGCCGTCCTTGAAGACTTTTCCAGGATTATCAAACCCTACATCAGAGTGTTTTTATTGTGTTCCAGTTTATTTGTGCAGCAGGACTGTATCTACTGTACCTCCAGAACACAAGATGGGCAACTGTTAATTTACAGTATACACGTCTCAGGCTTCTTCTTTCACTCTCAGAAAACAGCACTTCATATTTGGAGCTGCCCTCAGGCAGATATAGAGGCTTTGAATTCATGTTACAGCATGTGTCAGTCATATGAGAGACGATACGTTTGTCCTGAAGCTCTGCTGAATTGCAAACTGTTTTTTCTGGCTGCATCTGATCAGGACGAGTGGTCAGATGAATAAAATGTCAGCCGCACAACCTCTGAACTCAGAAAACATCTGGCAAACAGAATGTGACTAATCCACAGCGATCTGGAGAGGAGAAGGAAGTGACACAGACGGGTGGAACAGTGCCAGAAATGGAAGAATCAAAAGTTGGCTTTGACACAGTGACAGAAGGCAGGAGGGGTGGAGAGAAGGTAGATCAGCAGCTAGGTAAATAAGGAGATGAGTCAGAGCTTAAATGATCAACAGTGAAGGACACGGAGGGGTTGTGACTGAACTGTGATTGAGTTAAATAAGAGGGGTGAAGTAGGATAGAGGAGAAAGGAAGATGTTGACGTGAAGTAAGAAAACACAATGTTGGACACAAATATCCACCACTCATGTCCATCAATCTTGATGGAAACCTGATCTGGCTTATTCATATGCATGGTAGAACTCTGTAGTTTCCCAAAATGATTAATAACACATCACT
Organism: Ctenopoma kingsleyae; assembly: GCA_032353495.1. Classification (NCBI taxonomy): domain Eukaryota; kingdom Metazoa; phylum Chordata; class Actinopteri; order Anabantiformes; family Anabantidae; genus Ctenopoma; species Ctenopoma kingsleyae. The sequence goes on from JAUBNQ010000025.1 coordinate 2,053,826, forward strand.
GATACACACCGCTACTTTCGGTGTTACATTTCTTCCTCACGAAAAGTGTGAAGCTTTTTCTTTAAAGCCAAAAGAACAACCACCAAGCTCACAAGCTGATCTCACATCAGTTTTACAATCTCCCAGATCAAATGTTCACGTCATGTCAATAAATCGAAACCAATTTTAGTTTGAGTAGCTGTAGAACAATGTGTCAAAAGGCAAAAGGCTGTTAATGTGTGAATACTGTTGATATTGAGTCTTATTCTGCTTTGCACAGACCTATACCACACTGTAAAACAGTACAAATACTGAAACACATAACAACTCAGGTTAAATAACCAAATTCTCTCTAGTGTCATTTACAATGCAACACGGAGCATGCTAAAGGTCACAGCATAATCACCACCATGAAAAATAAACATTTACTGTCCCTATAAAAAGTTTTTACCTTTTTTTTTTTTTTTAACAATATTAAAGGGCCAATTTTCAACACTCATCAACTGGAAAAGACTTTCTTGTCAAAGTGAGAAAAGATCAACTACATTAATTAAGTAATTGTAAATAATAATAATAATAAATAAGTATTCCTCTCCTTCAAGTTAGTATTTAGCAGCAGGTACAGCACTGAGGTTGTGTGGAGAGGTCTCAGTCAGCTTTTTATAGGCACAGTGTCTTACACAGCCTGTGCCATTTGCCTTTGCCATTTTAGAAATGCTGTAAAACTGTCTGAACAGCAGCTTAGCTGTGTAAACAAATGAACATCGGCTGTAAGAATGTTCTCCTGACCGCTAGAAATGACTGCAAAACTGAGCAGAAGGTGTCAGGCCCATTGTTCTGAAAAAGGAAGTAGCTAAAAAGGATAAAAGGATGTTTCATAGGTTGGTGAATCATAGGAGGAGGATATTTCCATGTTATGATATACACATGATACGATATCATGCTGACTAATATGCACAATGAAGAACAGAGATGCAGACAGCTTCTACTCAACTGGAGAGAGTTTAAATGTTTGCGCTGAAGTTCAGGAAAACTCAAGCTACAGAAAAAAAAGTGATTACCCTTTAAGATCAACTGAGACTTTTCAGCCGTCTGGGCACCACCAGGTCTGCTCACGCTGGCAGCTGCCATGACATCACAGCTCTGCAAAGCAACCAGACACACACAGTGATACAACATGGTGCATAGCAGCATCACAACAGTAGGACAAAACTCATGAAAACACCAAACTCTACAGGCATAGTTAGCTACCTTCTCAAATACATTTCAATAAGAGCAGAGATTTGCCTCCCCTCCCATCAGATACACACATTGTCAACATCACCTTGAGCAAAGTCAGTGACGTAGTCTGCTGAACTTAATGCAAAGAGAACTGTATGTGCAATGACACTGAACAGCAAATGTGTGCTCTGATCACAGGCAAGTGCTGTTAGTGACCTTTAGTGTGAATACCAAGAAAAGACTGTGACCCTAACACTGGTTTGTGGTGGGGATCCTCAGTCTAACGCTTCCTGCTGCGGCACCAAGGTGACTGTTGTTGGTATCTCAGACTGAACCTGGTGATGCATGATGTACAGATGTGACCTGGTCGTAATCAAAGCGAATAAAATATGCGTTGTGTTAATTTAATGGACAACTGCGCTCTGTCTCCGGGCTGCAGATAAACAGATGAGAGATAACGTTATCGCAACAAAAGCTCACAGCATCTTCCCGTCAACCTTGTGATCAAACTGACCGGTTACGCGGCGTTAGCTAGTTCCGCTCAAAGGATGCTGGATAAACTTCATGTAGATTTTTCAAGCTTTAACTGTCCTCATATTAAACTGGTTCCATTGTCCCCGTGTTTAAATACCCTTGGCTGCTGCGTACAAAACCCAAACACGGAAGATGATCAAGGCATTTGTACGCATTACTGTCAAGCTAAACAAAGAAGACGTTGAAACTTCCGCTTATTTTTTCCAAACTAAAACTCAACTGGCGAACAGAACTTTGTTCGGACATGTTATACTAACACTCAGCGCGTGAGAGAAACCACACGTTTAGCATTCTAGCGAATTCTTACTGAAAAGGCAGCATCAAATAGATATCTACAGTGTTTATCATGAAATCATACTTGTTATTCCGACACTACGGGTTTTTTGTAAGCTTTTGTTTTGAAGGTCAAGTCGCTATACGTCCGGTTTGATGTGGCTAACTTGATTTATAAGAAGCTAACTATTAGCAAACAAGCTTCGTAGTGGTACTTTATAAAAAGGCGTCGATAAAACCTGTTCTAATTACCTGACCACAAGTAAAGCTACATTGATAGTTAAACGGTTCATAATAGACCACGGTACACCTATTGACACACTGACAAATTGGGTTTAAATGTAACGTTTCCTGTACCTTTTTCAGCTGTGCTTCGCTGCTGTCGCTAGTGAACTTTCATTTCCGTCTCAGTGACAAGACCACGTGACCCGTGTACGTCTTTTTATTACACAAAGGATTGTGGGTCACAAATAATGCCAAACGTAAACACACAGTTTTTATTATCACCATTTATTTCAAAATGACACGTCACTTTACAATAAAACAAAAAATCAAACATTAAAACAAGGGGAAAATACAAATTAATAAAAAGCCAAAAAGTCAAATATAATAAAAAAAAAAGACATATAATTTGAAAGAAAAGAAAAATTGTCATAATATATTTAACCGAATTTTAGCAGTCAGCTGTTGAAAGTCTGCATTTTTTATTTTCCATTTTACTTTTCGGCAGCAGATCGAGCTGACCACACTGCATTGATTCATTCATTGAGTGTGAAGTGTTTAAACATGGTCGAAGGTGCTGCAAGATTTACTGTACGTGTTCACTATAGGCTACATAAGTCCATATATAATACATTTATGTGTAAAAAGTACTGGTGATACACTTTAAAGCAAAACCAGAACAGTTTGTGACTGTGCATATAGGGAAGAGTTCCCTTGGAATATATGATATTTTATTTTATTGAACCACAATTTTAATATTTCAGAATAAAAAAACCCCAAAAGACATTGCTGTGTCCTGGGCTGGTTCACTTTGGCCAAGCTACATAGATATTAACAAATGCGTCATTAAGCAATAAAATAAGACAATATTTACATGAACTACAGTCAAAACAGCAGAAGAAACATCTGAATCTTTGTAATTGTACCACAGCAGCAGTGCTAAGCAGCAGCTCAAGGTTGAATGTTGCCATAGTAACACAACACATTTCCTACCACATCAGTTTTCCTGGAGCAGCCCTCTTCAGCAGCAAAAAAAAACAAAAACTGAATGAATTGTATAAAAAAATGAAACCAGTGTCAGTGTCATGTTTTGTCCATAACAACCTAAAATGTCAGCACAGATGAGATTTCAATATTCCTGTGCTAATCTGCACACTAACATAAGCAATTGTGAAAGTGACAGATCTACATTATTTCAGTCACTGATGTCAGTACACAGACATTATAGTATGTGTTACATCCATCATCCTAACTGTTTTTCCTCTAAAGGGTCGTGAGGTGCTGCCAGCTGCCGCTGAGTGAGAGGCGGGGTACAGTCTGTACAAGTGACCAGTCTATCACCGGGCTGACATGATGTGGCATGGCAGAGTCATCATTGAGACATAACATAAGCAACTTTACTGTGTGTTATGCATTATATTTTGGTGCAGCCTTGTTATTGATGGGTAGGCCACATGAGGACGGGTTATGGCAATATGTCTTAACACTAATGTGCCAACAGCAGATGGTTCTGTGTCACTTTAAGTGAGATACAATAATAAATATCCCAAAGAGAGCTTTAAGAATTCCTTTACATCTTTGAGTGGTAGGTGGGTCTACCACTGCAATTCAATAATGCCCTAAAATAAAACATCACAGCTTGGCACAGGAATTATGAGAACTCATTAAGGCCTAATGGTACCTGACTTGTAGACGTGCTTGAAATCATTCCACACTGAACCATGGGGTACAATCATTCCCTGTATTTCCCGTACGAACCATGTCCCTTAAACTCAGGATAAATCAAGATAAACTCTGGCTTTTAACCACATGTTGACACAGCTATGTATAAGTAGCAACCTTATCGTCAGTGCAGCTGATTCACACCATTATAATGGGAAGAATCATGGAGACCTTTACTGACTAACACTGTGTCTGAGACGGCAGCTGCCAGCCAGCTGTGAGTCGCTGTTTGTTCACACTGAACAATCTTTAGATGTACAAATGAGAACAAATGAGAATATACATACAAAATCAGTTGTTTATTACATTTAATTTGTCACATGTGGAAGTATAGTAGCATAATGCACAGGTCAGCACTGTAGGTCCATTCATTGGTTTACATAACATATATATGTGTACTTTCCTGAAATGAAGATAACTCCTAAAGGTTTTCCACAACCAAATCTGATCTTCGAACCAACACAAGCAGCCTTCACTGAGCTTTGACTCACCTCTCAGTCTACTCATAAATCCAGTACAAGATGATACATTTCTTTCAGACATTTCTCCATAATCAGGGCAGAGGATGGGCAGATTGTCGTCCTGTCCAATTATAAGAGTAGTAGGCCACAGGACTAAATGAAATGTACACTTTATTACAGGATAGGTTTTATTCTGTATCTCTATCTAAATCCATTTGACTATTCTAGGTACAATTTATTTGGAGGCAGAACTTGAAGTGAAGACACCCATAACTTTAATAATCCCTTGTTACACAGAAAATCCATGAGATCAGACAACTATAACAAGTACACCATAAAAGATTTCAAGCTTGTTTAACTTGCAAACATACAGTATGTTCCCCTGCTGCTCTGATGCACTGAGGTAACTAAACTTAAGTTGAATTTAAATCAGTTTATGAGTTTTGAAAACATAAAACTATGACTTAATTAGTCAGAACAGTCAAAAGTTTGGACACACATAGGCTTTACCATCTTTTCCATGAAAAGATGCATGTCTTCAGCTGTGTTACCATCATTGTAAAATGGTTTTCTAATGATCAGTTATCCTCTTAATTTAATAAACTTACATTAGCAAACATAATGTGCTATTAGAAGACAATACTAATGTTTGATGATTATAGGCCTCTGTATTTTATGTAAATATTCCTTTAAAAGACAGCTTCTCTATACAATAGTCATTTTTAATATTAACAGTGTCTACACTGTATTTCAGATTAAAATTTGATGTTACAAAATCTGCTTCTATTTCAAAAACATAGTCATTTCTGCATGTGTCCAAACTTTTGACTGGTAGTGTATAAATGTAAAAAAAATGTGTATAATGTATTATTATTTCATTTAACATTTATGATTTATTTCTCTCTGTTTCTTTTGTGCACCTGTACCCGTAAACACCTGTTAAAATTCTATGCAAAATTACAGTATTGGTATTCAACATTAAAGCTCATGTCATTATTTGGTAATTGTCAGGGTCATATCCTGTTGTTCTTTTGTGTCTTTCCTTACATGTTTCTCTGTTCCTCTCTCACCTTGGCCACACCCCTCTCTCCACTCTCACTCCCTGATTGCCCCCAAGTGCATCTGGTTTAGTGCCTTCACTTTTTATGTCCTGCACTCTTCATGTTCCTTTTGTCAGTTCATCTTTGTTATGCATCCCGTCATTATCTGGTTTTTCACTCCCAGCTCATGATCCCCCTTCATCATGTCAGTAAGTTGGTTTTGGTTTAGCTCCTGTTCTGTTCTGTCTTCTATTTCTTCCTCGCCTCTGTCCACTCGTGCTCTCCCCTGGTCTCCATGTTACGTTCATCCTCTGCTAGTGTGTAGTCTCTTTTCCTTACTTTCCCTCTGCACCTAGTCTGCCTCTCTGTCTTAGTGTTTATTTGAGTATTGTGGTTTTGCCTCCTGCTGGAGTGATTTTCTGTTCAGTATTGTTTCTTCGTGTGTACATCTTCTTTATTAAAGTTTCCTCATTTCAACCCTCTTTTGCCCTGAAACAACCAGAAACTCTGCTTGTGATGAAGGCGCATCCTTTAACAGCAGCCGTCTTCATATCTTCTTAATATAAGTGAGAAAATCAAGAGCAAAGACATGAAATGATGAGAGATGGGTTAGTCTGCATTCACTTCATATAAGTAACAATTAAAGTCTATTTCTTTGTGTCAGAATAAAATACCTGCGGCACCATTTCTGGAAGAGAATATTTCAGTTCTTCCAGAAAGTGATGAGAGTTGTAGCATTCCTGTAAATGAAAGATGAATCACAATGAGCCAGTGTTTCTAAAGAAACGGTTTTGTGCAACAGTCTCCATAAAAACGATGGTCAAAACTGAAATGCAGTTCTGCACAGAGTGAGTCAAGAAGGAGCCAGAGGAAACGTGTTGCAATACAGTGTAACAGGAATATCTCATTTCCCACTACTACTGTGTCATGGTGCACATATCTTTTGCTCTTAATTATCAAGCCAAAACATCCCCCTCCTCCCCCTCTTAATCTTTGTCATCACCACCATCTGTGAACACTTTACTTCTCTGTTCACAGAGATTCCTTCTGTTTACATCATGATGTCAGTACTCTGACATCTTACATTGGCTCCTTGCTTTCTAGTTCTGGGAATTCTAAACTGAGGGAATAAATCAAATCACTCACCAGCAGCCCCACCAGGTGCTCCGCTCTCGTAATGATGTCCACATCATAGAGCAATAAGAAATGTAAAACTTGAACCCACTCGCAGAGAACGACTTTTCAGATCTCAGTAAAAGCATTGACTGTAAATTGACATAGTTAACACATTTGGAAACTATAATACAATAATATAATAGTAAGAGTTTCTGCCCATTGCTAGATTTTATTAGGGTTGGATCTACAGGACGCAACAAATATGCTTTTACATTTTAAACCTTGTTCTTATCTCAATTAAATCAGTTTTAGTATTGTGTGTGTGTGTGTGGAACCACTTCCCTGGACTACACTGACAGTGAGGCAGGATGTACAATATGAGAACCGTGAAACTGAAGCAGCTACATGGAATTCAACCATGTTTCAATTTACATTTGTGTTTCTCATACTGGGCTATGTCAAAATCTTTTCAGTCAGAAAGAACACGTTTCATACTGACACTGAAAAATTATACTGAATGCAGGAAATAAAACATGCAGACACCTGGAGACAGAGCTGCTGTATTGGATTGCATTACCCAACAAATCCCCCCCTGAGCAAGCACTTAAGGCGACAGTGGAGAGGAAAAACTCCCTTAAGAGGAAGAAACCTCCAGCAGAACCAGGCTCTGGGTGGGCGGTCATCTGCCTTGACCGGTTGGTGTGAGTGGACAAAAGCAGCAGACAAAACACTGGGCAGGTCGGTAGGGCCAGTAACTGCGCACTGGAAACTGACAGCTCTGAGGCCGGCTAAACCTACAGAAAGGTACAGAGAGAGAAAGAAGTATAAGTACAGGAGAAAGAATACAAAAGTTAATATGATGCAACGATGAGTGCACACAATTTATTTATATGAGATAAGCATGGAACCACTTTTAGTGACTAGCACCTGTTACCTTCATATCCCTCTTAATGTCTTTTTGGTCTTTTTGATGAGTGGTATTTTCTCCCTCTTCAACAGGACAGGCTTTTTCTTGCTGGAAGGACCTGAGGCATCTGAATCAAAGTGGACAGAGAATAGTAGATAAATATGGTATTTCTTTTAGAATAAGTCCATTCTAAGCATCACAATACTAAGATCAGCATTTGAAATAAATTAAAAATATCATCAATATGTGTGGCTTCATCGTCTGGGAATCATGAATGAAAACCATAAATACATGAATAGAAAATTTCATGACAATCCATCCTACAGTGTTTCAGTCTGGACCTACATTGTGAACTGATAATATTGGTCAAAGGTCAAACAGATCAGACCCATGTACCACAGGTACAAGCACAAGTACAAGTACAGTAGACATTACTGATGTCAGCATGTTTAAATGAGAGCACTATGTTTTTTTGGGGTGTTATATTACCTGGTCTAGTTTCATGAGAACTTATTGCAGGTTTGATTTTCTTATTTTTACAAATCCATGGATGCTGCAAGGCCTCTTCTGGTGTCATCCGCTTTGCTGGA
>JAUBNQ010000025.1:2073114-2086374 GCA_032353495.1 Ctenopoma kingsleyae
GTGTACGTACTCGGCCTGGCCCAGCTGGACCTGCTTGTGTTGTTCAGCCAGGATCTCCGTCAGCTGTGAGTTGCACTGAGCGACAAAATGTAGGACCAAGTCTCCAGCTCCGTTGTAGAACATGCCAGTGGAAGCAGAGGACAGGCCCAGTGTCTGCTCTCAACACACAACAAACACGTCATCTGAAGTCTCCATTCACGACTGTGCTGCTCATTTAGCAGCATTTTCCTACAAAGGCACAGACTCGGCAGGCTGCCTATATGTGCTTTACAAGTATTTAAGTATTAAATCCAGTAATAGGAACAACCTACGAACTAATTCACGCGAAGGATCTCATCAGCCGAGAAAAGTCTTTCCCAACCTCATTTTTACACAATCACCACAAAAAGCAGCATCTGTAGATCAGCGACTATGTTTTCAGAATGTCGCAAACACTTTGATATCACTCTCCGTTGCATCACAACTGGAACTCTAATAACATTTGGAAAGTCTCAAAGACCTGTATGAGGAAATGACTTGAAGTCACTCATGTGTGCAGGGAGCTGACAGGAAGTGCCAGAGGAAACTGGTTAAGCCTAAAAAAAAACAAACAAAAAACATCTTAACAGCAGCTCACCTCAGCACCGGCCGCGATGGCTTCCATGGACCAGCCGTGCATGGGGACGAACTCCAGAGCAGCAGTCAGGATTCGAGCTTGAAGCTGCTCCTCTGTTTCATACTCTTCTCCGTGCTCGCCACTCTGGTCCTGGTAACTTTAAAGACACACAAACGCTGATGTTCCAGCATAATCAAAGCACAGAGAGGAGATCAGAAAGCAACTGTTTGAGCTTCACTACTTGGAAATGTTGTAAGGTGACACCAGTAACAGACACAACAAACTTAAATTCTACATACTGTAACAGAAATCCTGCCGACTGAAGACTTTTGTATGAACTGACCTGGTGTTGGGCTTGGAAGCCTCCTCTGCCCCTGGGTCAGATGCTGAGTCTCCCTGGGAGGCTGCTGCGTCTTGCTCAGCAGAGTGAGCCTGGTAGTGCTCATGGTAGGTAGTGGACGAGGAGGAAGAAGAGGGGGGTTTGTCAGATTTGGACTCGTCCTGAAGCCTCAATGCTGCACATCGGAAGCCTCGTCCCAGGCTGTACGTGGGGTTTATTGCTGTTGGTGCAGCCACCACTGGAGAAAGGAGGGATGGGGGGTATGATTAGCTGAGATCAAACTTTGAGACTTCTTTCATATCCATTTGCTTTTATCTTGCAGCCAACCACCCCAAATGTCTTAACTGTTATGAAGAGAGATCACAACATTAAGACCCTAAAGGAGACCTGTAGCCTTAAAAGGTGAGTTCACTGGTTTCTAACTTGCTTCTTGTGGTTCTAGTTTACAGAGTCACTCGAATACAAATATGAATGGTATGAAACTTCTTTCTGCCATCTCTGAATTAAAATATGTCTGGTTCTAGTTGGAAAAACTCCAGATGACATCATCTGGAGGAGCTGGTGGACCAAGACTACAACGAGCAGGGTAAAAGAGACTCGTGTGATTCTCACAAGCTGGCGTTGATTTCTGATCACTCCTCCAGCTGACATCACCTGGAAGAGTTTTTCGCGATCAGGAGTTTTAATGACGTCACCTGGAGGAGTTCTCGTGGAGCGCAACCACTGCACTACAGACAACCAGATGGCATCATCTCAATAGAAAATAGGTAAAGTCGCCCTTCAATATTTGTTACACAAACGTTTGTGTGGTTTTGTTCTCCTTTTAGAAGTTATATTAACAATCCTTGGATTTCAGTGCCAACAAGAAACTGTAGGCCGTGTCCAGTGAGTTTAGCGGACACACTGTGCTGACAGCTTATGTAAGCACAGAGAAGACGCCCCCCAAGTTACAGGAACTTGTTTACTATGTGTGTCTGAACACTGAGGCCAACAAAACAACAACAACTGTGACTGTAACGTCAGTCACAAAGTCAACACCACGCTAACGTAGTCCAACTCTGTCCTTCATTATCACCTTCTATGACAAATGACTTTGGCGCGGATAACTTAGCTCACGTCAACACGAGCCCGTTCACACTGCGGCCAACTAAAACCCGGAACAATGGACGATACATGAATCATTTCCCCAGCCACGGTATGCATAAAAAAAAAGAGTAGTCCTGTTTTACCGCTGCCCAGCCTCCGAAGTATCCTTCCAGCCCGCAGACCTCTCAGCAGCGACGCCATATCCAGCTGCACCGAGAGGCTGTTTTTTTTAGACACAGCTGCGTCACTTTAGTGCGACTCTGCTGAAATTAAACTAATTAAGTTGGAGGGAATAAGGCCTAAACCCCAAAGAGGATCTTTTCAATCTAAAGCCAATAAAACTATTTCTACATGAATGAAGGTGAAAAACACTGACAAATGATTTTTTCTGTTTATTACTCCAAATTATTCCTAACACCACATGATCACAGAGGTGGTAGAAATACACAAACTCAATAGTAGAGTAAAAGTACTCCACTACAACTAGTAAGTACCACTTCAAATTCTTTACTCAAGTTGGAAGTACATGCTCTAAAATGTGCTTTAAAGAAAAATTTAATTTAAGCAGTACTTAATGTTATGCTATGATATGAATGTGCAAGGCTAGTGCAGATTTGTTTGAAAAATACGGCAAAGTTTCTATTAATGAATAATAAACAGGGACAAATCGAATTGCAATGGTAATAAATATAAAAATATCATACATTAAACAGTAAAAGTATTTTCAAATGTTAATTTAGTACATTACTTGAGTAAATGTAATTTACGTCCCACCTCTGCCTGATCAAAACGTTGCAACCGAATAAAAAATATTTTATTTTGAAAATCCTATCCGGAAAGGGTTCCCTTATGTGATTTAACGCTCACACAACTGCCACCAGGACAGCAGGTAGGTCACGGAGCATATTTAGGTGACAATTGCATTATTTAGACAAGTCATTTATAATCCAAAAGCATTTGAAAAGTATCATAAAAAAAACACGAATATTATTTGTTTGGCGCATTGTACCGGACTCGGTGTGCTGTGTTGACGAAGTTGTTAAGTAACGTTACCGGCGTCTTCTGCGTCACGTTGGTTGCTTGATGCTTTTTGTCAAGTTCACACAAAGTCAGTCTTTTAACTAGTCAAGTTAACTATTTGAACTAGCTTTACATCACGACTTTCGCAGTTCACGGTTTATTATGGGGCAACGAAGTGGGGTAGAAAGACTGTTAAGTTTAGTTTTTGTTTAGAACAATATGACGGCATTAGGTTTTTTCTGTAGGCTAGGTGCTAACGTTAGCTAGTTATAAGCAAACTTATTGTTTGGTGATGACCAAACAGCCAAACAGGACAATACTAGACACTGTCTTCTTATAATGCCAGACTGCAGGGGAAGTTGAAAGCTATGTTAACGTCACTCTTAATGCTGATCCAGTTTAGTTAGTGGGAAGCATCTTGTTTTTGGTCTTACAGAAAAATCCGTTAACATTTACGTTCAGCTGCTGCAGAAAGAATCAAGAGCAACGAAACGACCTGGATCTTAGTTAACTGGCTCCACCGTGACCTTTTTTTAGGGTTGCTGAAGGAGGGCAAAGGTAATTTGGATCAAACTGTTTGAGAAGCTAAATGCACTAAAACTAAAAGCTACACTGCGAAAGTCGTGATGCAGGCGGTGTCGGGACATGTCTGTCGTTGTTAAAGATCTCAGTGACTTAACTCACCTGTTTAATCTTAACACAATATGAGACTATTAACATTTGGACAAATAAAGCTAATTCAGGAGTTTATGGAATAACAATAATACGAGTGAACCTGCAGATATGTTGTACACTGGTGCTCTAAATGTACCATGTAACAACTTTAACAAAAGAAACTACTACAAACTATGTACCACAATATGTGCATTCCCACCGTTGTCATATAATTATGGAGCAGCTTTATGTTTGTTTAGTATCATAATTGAGTCCACTCTGACATAAACAATCATTACAGCAGTCAGGTGATTTCAGTGACAAATATTATTTAGTGACTGGAAACTGTATTTTTATGTTTAGAAGTAAAACACCTTCTTTGTACAGGACATCATGGCAGAACTTGGCATTAAAGCAGGAGATTCAGTGCTGTTGGTTTGGGCTCAGCCCTCCACACCAGTGGCCCTGAAACAGTACGCAGAGGAGCTGGGAGCCATGGTTGGCACGGATGGCAAAGTGTCGGTGGAGAACATGGAGAGACTGCTGCTGTGTGAGTGACCTGCATGGTCTTTGTTAGCATGAGTCACGTGTAGACGCTGTGACCTGTTATTGTAAACACAGTTTTGGTTTAGATGAAAAGGCACGGCTCAAAAGTCACAATTAAACTGTTTTTTTCTCAGCCTCCCACTCAGCATCCACCTTTGACTGGGTGCTCTCCTGCGTTGTGGCTGACAACTCGTCAATCCACAGTTCAGAGTGTCTAGCTGAGATGGCCAGAGTGCTGAAACCTGGTGGGAAACTAGTTCTGGAGGAACCAGTAACTGGTGGGAGACCAAACTATTTGAAGGTTGCACAGCATGTTTGAAACGCTACAGCTTTTGGTGTCTCACCGTGTGTTGGATGTGTTTGTCTCCCTGCTGCAGGAGCTGAGGCTCAGAGTGTGAGGACTGCAGAGAAGCTGATGTCAGCTCTGAAGCTGTCTGGCTTCACATCGGTGACAGAGGTGAGTGGATCCACGTACAGGAAAGAGTCCAAGATACATGATCCTCAGGTTGACCACAAAATAAATCAAAATCTGTTCCTCTTGCTTCTTCTCTAAACAAGGTTTGTAAATCTGAACTGAGTCCAGAGGCCCTGAAGTCCTTCACAGAGGCAACCGGTCACCAAGGAAACACCCTAGCTAGAGTGCACATAGCTGCCTCCAAACCCAACTATGAGGTGGGATCATCGAGCCAGATCAAGCTGAGTTTCGGGAAGAAGACAGCCAAACCAGGTGGGTTCATCAGCACAGGTTTTGTTCTCAGATGTTACTTTCAATAAAATCACTGCATCTGTTGGGAGGTTTGTTTGTTCGTGTCTGGGAGTAGTTCATCTAGTTCAGCTAATATCTGCTCATGTATGTGGCTTCAGCAGAGAAACCTGCTCTGGATCCCAATGTTGTGAAAATGTGGACGCTGTCAGCCAATGACATGAATGATGACGACGTGGTGAGTTAATGATTTGTATTACTCAAGTCTCTAAATACAGTTTAGTAAGGAGGTAACTATTCCCCAAATCCATTGTTTGCGTTAGACCTTTATATGAGTGTTTGTTTTTGTTTTTCCTGGTCTGGGGAGGTTGGGGCATCTCGAAACACACTTTGTAGTGGGCCTAAATGGCTCGCATCACGGAGAACCTACGCTCATGAACATGAGTCAGCAACTGTAAAACAATGCCATAGATGTGTGTTCAGTTTTCAGTCGTTGTTTCAGAGCCATTAGACCCCTACAGTCTGGCCAGTTGGTTAGAAGGACATATAGTTTCTCTTGACCATAGTGAACCACTTCATCTGTGGTGGTCCTTTCATATTCACACGTTGGACATCATTGGTTGGGAAATACATTCTTCATGGTGACACCTTGTGTTCACTGTTTTTCTCGTTCTTTTCCATGATGTCTCTCAGGATCTGGTGGACTCGGATGCTCTGCTGGACGAAGACGACTTGAAAAAGCCAGATCCAGCTTCCCTTAAAGCCTCCAGCTGCGGAGAAGGAGCCGGGAAGAAGAAGAAAGCCTGCAAGAACTGGTGATGACACAAAAACATGTCACGTTACAGTAGCTGTTACCTCATTCATTTATCTGTTCTCTGAAAGCATTTCAACACCACCTCATGCAGTTTATTGTTATGTCCTTGTAGCACATGTGGCCTTGCTGAAGAACTGGAGCAGGAGAGTAAAGAAAAACAGAAGCCTAACCTGCCCAAATCTGCCTGTGGAAGTGTGAGTGTACAGCTTCTTCTGTTTCCTCTTCCATCATATTAACCTGTTAACAGTGTGAAGGAACGATAACTGTTCATTTGTGTCTGTGACAGTGTTACCTTGGTGACGCGTTCCGGTGCGCCAGCTGTCCATATTTGGGCATGCCAGCATTCAAGCCAGGAGAGAAGATTGTACTGGACAATGCCACACTGACGGACGCTTGAAACGCATTCATCACTCACGCTTCACAAACATTACATTCCTTACTTTCCATCCACCCGGAAGAAACTATTCCCTCCCCAAGAGCACCAATGTAAAAGCCGCTCTTTCTGGGCAACACTGTTATGATCAGTTTCAGATTACAACACCATGACTTGGCATTTCCTCAGTGACTCACCAGCGCTGTTTTGATGCCCATAACATCAACAGCAAGTCTCAATGCAACTGCAGTTATGAAAATGATGTGAGAATTCCCTGGAGGACCTACATGCACTGAAATGCTCATTTGTTCCATTTAACATTCAATTTCCATCTGTCAAATATAGTCAGTAGTACAAGTTAACAAGAACAATGTAAGCAGAGTTTAGTGAGGAAAAGATACAAACTGATGTTATTCAAGCTTATTTATGTGTTTAAAGACAGTCTGACAATAAATGTTGCCTTTTTGTTTAATTCAATAAACTGAAGCCAGACTCTTGTCACTGAATTAACAGCATCACAAACAGGTTTGAGGAGCACAGCTGCTAGTCCTGCTTCATAAAGAAGTCAACTCCGTCTTTGGAAATCTTCCAGTTAAGAAACAAAACGCAAGATATAAAAGTTTAGAAAACATTTCTATAACACATTTGAGACCAGTGACCTGGTAACTTACAGACACGGTCAGCCATCTCTGCTTCAGTAAAGTTTTTTTTTTCTTTCCTGTAATAACTTAAACATACTGAATAACCATAGAACAGTTTTCACCTTCCACGGTCTAAAAACACTTCAGAGTGATAACAACCACAATACAGTTTTTCAGATACAGAGTTATTATCATAGACAAGACTATGTCAAGACAAATCGCAGCATCTGTTAGAACAATAGCACAGTACTGGCTGAAGCACAGATGTTACATATGCAGCCAAAATGAGGTAAAAGCAGCGTTTAGAGTTCAGTCAGTGATTTCTTCACATCACTGAGACTCTATGCTGAAGTCCATTGCAATGTCTCCTAAACTGGGGTCAAAGGTGAAGCTGTAAGACACTGCGGCTCGACCCTCGCCTGAGCTGTCGCCTGGTGACCTGAGGAAATATACGCCCTGCTTCCTGTGTCGGCTCCACACACAGTCACCCTGCAGAAGAAGGTGGGAACAGGGAGTCATTGCATTTGTCAGAAAATCCGACCCCAACAATTGGAGGCTCATCCCAAAGGTGCTGTTCAGTGGCAACTGGACTTGCTTGAAGACTGACTTGTTCATGAAGATGTTTCACCTTTCATCTAATGGGCTTTGTCAGTTCTGACAGGCTGGTTGGGACCCCCAGGTATTTAACATTTGTGGAGTTGTTGCGAGCTTCAGGTCAAATGTGGATTGTTTCCTCACCCGACCACTGTGTGGCGTTACAGTAATGTGTCACAGTGTGGACAGCTGTTAAACTGCCTGGTAAGGGACGTTGTACTGGTTGGTAAGGGACGTAGATCTCAACGACTCCACTGAGGACAAATACCTGAGATTCCCAGCCAGGAAGTTAGAACTGAAGAAGCCTCAGATGAGAGGTGGAATCTCTTCAATAATCTCAAGCATGTCCAGTTGCCACCAAGCACCACCTTTAGGATAACTATGACCAAAATAAAGTACGTAAGAAAAGCCCAGGGTACAAATGTGCTCAATATCTTGCAGAAACCTCAGAAAGACTAATGGTGGTGATACCTGCTCACTGATTGGTCCAATCAGACCCCCACTGACAGTGATGTCATTGGTTAGGTGGTATTCCATCCACAGTGCAACACCATGGCAACGACCAGTCCTGAAACAGACATTTAAATCAGCTGTTAGTCACTCAACGCTGAGGATATGTGAACAGGAAGTTTTAAGTATCAACCAACTGGAGATTTCACAGTCAACAAGTTGCACAACGTAGCTGTCAAAGTATTGTCTTGTGTAGAGCTGTCAGTGACACAAATAGACTACCTGATGAAAGGCAGCGAGCCCTGACTGCTGACTGGCTGCCCAGGGACGCACTGTGTGAAGTCAAAGGTCATGACAGCCACGGACTCTGTCAGAGCACGGCAGGGATACTCCCACAGGGGGTGGGGCTCTGCCTCACGGGACTCACGGAAATCCAGAGATTGCTAGAGGAACAGATGTGATGTTTTCGTTTGTGAAAAAAAGGGATAAGTTCAAACAGATCCAAAACATGCGGACACAAAAGAGTGTGACACAAATATCCACGGTCTTGTCTTGGTTCAGTGTCTGTTTCTCATCCATTCTACCCTGTTCTCCTCATAACAATAAAACCTTGTCCTGCAGGGTAGTTGAGTTTGAATGACGCTCTTACTTTAACTAAATCTCTGTAGCATCAAAACACATATTTGGAGTTGGCGTCACTGCTTGTCTTATTTCCTACAGATCAACCAATCAAGTAACTAAACTGTTGATCTGTTTTCCAAACGTCTCAGAACAAGCTGATTCATTCTCACATTTTTTTTACCCCTTGTAAAAATGTACATTTTCAACTTAATCACATGAAGAGAATTCAATGAGCGTGTCCCTCTTTTGTCAGGAATTTCCTTCTATGGATTCTGTTTTCTGTATTAGACCAGTGTCTAACATAAGACACGAAACAAATGACATTTAACCTGTACCTGGATCATTTCATCCATGAGTGTGACATCAAAGCCTTCACATGTTCCACACGGTGCTCTTATCCTCCACAAATCCTAACAAACACAGGAAAGAAAAAGGCATTCACTATGAATCTAGTCATGCACGTTAGAACCTCCCACTCCGGATCTGATACTGGCTTCCATAGACAACTTCAGTCGCCTAAAAATGAGACATATGTAGTGGATGTTCCAAGTGTCATAGATGTGATTAGAAAACATATTCATGTGTGAAAACATACGTGGAACTCCACAGCCACCATGTGGAGTGTGGCATAGCAGGGCAGGATGGTGGCGTTGGGCTGCAGGAGGCCTGCCAGCGCGGTCCGACAGTACCAAAAGAACAGGGAGTGCCATGGTAAAAGGCTGGTGCTGAAGTATGGTTCACCCATCAGGACTGAGATCTGTATGAGAGACCGCAAATGCTACACTGAGTAACATGTTTCTGGTGATGTTAGATTGTCCAATGTCACTGTATCTGTATTTGTTTGAGTTTTTGGCTTCAAATGTTAATCAAATAGGTAAAGCAGCATGAATTGATTGTTTTGGCCACAAGAGGGCAGTAAAACTAGCTGTAAACACAACCCAAATGTGGCTTTAAGAAAATCAGCCAAAGAATATTAATGTGCGTTTCCATCCACTCTACTTATGGTTTGTTGAGATTCACTGTTGGTGACGCACATTTTCCAACCTGGTGCATTTAAATGATTAGAGAAAAGGAGCGGTAATTATGATTTTATGAATTACAATTATTTCCCCCCAAAAATGTCCAGTGTTCACTGTTTTAAGTCTGTTTTGTTCATCACTGCTGGAAACGTGTTGACATAAGTGGCATCAAGTCACAGACTGTAAAACTAAATACATGTCAGCTTTATTTTGTATGTAAACCGTTTGTCTCCATGTTTTTTTGTTAGAGTATAGTGTTTGGCTGTTTCAACTGTGACTTACTATAATTTTAACTATTGTAGGATTTGGAATTTCCAACTTTGGTGCCACCTAATGGTAATATCTACAAAGACACTGTGACAGAGGGCAATAGACACAGAGCAGTTATCCATAAACAGCAGGGTCAGTGGTTGACTCCCGGGTTCCTTCTGGCCAAACATCAAGGTGTCCTTGGAAAAAGACACCATTTCATCTGCAGTCGTGTAATCATGTTTGTGCTGTCCAACAATTTCCCCACAGGGATGAATAAAGTGAATCACTGTTACCTGTTCTCCTCCTACGTCATTACTGCACAGCTGATCAGGCCTCATCTCTAGCAGCTGGACAACTCCTTTCATTGAGTTGGCTTCCAACACCTACAAAGAAAAATGTGTAGTATCAGCACTTCTTAACCTGTCTCTGCAGTTTTGTCTCCCAGTTCTCAAAAATAAGGTATTAAAAAGTACATTAAATAGTCATTTACCTGCTCAATAACCTGCTTAGACATTCTGGAGCTTTCCAACCCAAACACCTGTGCAGAGGCAAAAAGAGAAAAAAACACAAATCAGAGGGTTTGGTTTCTGAAGGTTGAGCATGTGTCCATGTCCACATGGTCGTAGCAGAATACCTTCTTGGCTCCGAGCATATGAGCAAACACAGGAAGCAGACTTCCATCACTGATGCTGAGACACACGCTGTCCTCTGTCAGAACCTGCAGGCAGCACAGCAGCTAATGAGAGATCAATCATATCTGTTAACTTGCTGACAGACAGTTTGGACTCTGGCCCGTCGCCACTTACGCTGCACAGAGCGCTGACGTAGCTCCCTGTCCGCTGCCTGTCGTTGAGTTCACCGAAACGAGGCCGAGTCCAGACCAGGTGAGCCTGGCAGGTACAACATGGCCGAGAGGGCAGAGCTTCAGTCTGCGAGTCCTGCTGGCTGCAAACATTCACATACATACGGACAGTCGGAGCTCAGTTAATGGTGATGTCACCACCATGATGGTGTGTGATATTATTCTAAACTCTTGATGATATAAGAGAGTTGGCAGAGACACAGAGACTAAATAATGGAACATGACCATTCATGAAGCTCTTGCCTTTTACTGCTAGCTGCACTGTCCCACCAGACAGTACCAACATTACTCTGTCTGCTGGAGTTGTCCTCCACTGTCACATATAGTACACAGTAAAACACTCGTATTTATTTCTGATGTCATTGGCAGGCTTGTGATGTTTTGTGTCTGTCTGTACCTGTGAGACTGCAGGCTGTACCACAGACTGTAGTCATCATGGCAGACAGTCAGGCTGAGCTCCTCTCCTGCGGTCAGCATGCGCTCTACAGGCAGGAAGTACACGCTCTGCATCCAGTGGTCCCGCCACTACAACACACCACAGCATTAACACAGGGAGATGGGAGCCTGAATCCTGAAGATCCTAACACATTGTGCTCTGTGACTCACCGGAGCCATCTTTGGCTCTGGGTACGTCCAGCTGGGAGCCATGGTGCACACAATACTCCCACTGGGATCCATGTCGAGGTCCCACCAGGACAGGACCACCTGTGCTCGACCACTTGACTGAGCCACAAGGTGGGAGGAGTGGGACTGGAAGGCGCTGCTCACTGGTTTACTGAAGTCCACGCTGTGAGGGAAGAACCAAGGTGTGAAAAGCTGATGTTGTGAGAAAACTATATAGAAGAACATCTGTCTCACTTTCACACCTGAACATGGTGCAGAGAGGACCCAGAGGGGTGAAGCTGCGTGGAGACACCTGGCTGAGCTGGATGTCGCACACTGAATGAGCTCCAGCGCAGCAGCCCACAGAGGGTGGAGGGACCAGGCGGGCTCCTTTTACCTCCACTGGCTGCAACTGAGCCCAGCTCCACAGCACCTCCGACTCCACCAGCTGGGCGTAGACGGTAGCCCGGTGAGGAACGGCCTCACAGCCTTCCTGCAGGGTGGAGTGACACGAGGGGACAGATCTGAACCTCACTGTCTGCAGTTCACTTCATTTAATACAATTTAACTTCAGCTTCATTTAACACATTCAGCAACATCACACACAGTTTATGACCAGACTGATAATCCAAACACAAAACGACAGAGCTGTAAACACACACACACCTGCACCAGATTTTGGTGAGCGTGCTCATAGCTGGGCAGAGCTCCTTCACCTATTAGTTCCGTATCAAACAGTTCTGTGACCAGGATGTTGGCCTTGGTTTGCATATCTCCATCTGTGCCGAAAACATAAATACAACACATCTGATCAGACGAGAACAACACAAAGAGATTCACACAGTGCAGTTGTCTGTTTGTGTGTGTCTGTCCTCTCTGACCTGGCCCCACAGTGACATCAGTCGAGTGTTTGTTAATAATCTTGATCTTGTGGGAGAAACCGTTCTTCTCCACGATGCGCTGAGCTGCTTCAGCCATGGGCTTAAAAACCTGCAGGCACAGAGGAAACAGAGGAAACAGAGGAACAGACGGACACATGTTCAGCATCTGACTGGATTCTTTTCAACAATATTTAAAAGAAAGCTGTTTCACATTTTGTCTTGCAGTTTAACTGGGTTGCTTTTTATCTAGTTTCAGGACATATCTTGTGTTTTAAGTCATATTTATGCCAAGTTCACAAACTTTCAAGCAATTAGACTTTCAGCAGAGACTTAAACAAATAATTAAATAGATCAATAAACAGTTCAAACTAGAATGTGTTGCAGCTCCTCTGTGCATCTATGCTATAGTCAAAAATTAAGATATATCAAATCATTCAGAAATAAATGTGATTTACCATTACATTCTGATCAACCAACAGACTTCAGCGACTAGACTTCAGTGATGTCTGTGAATAAGACAGTTTCTGTCCAAGTGACCGTGTGTAAAAACAGCCTGAGAGATGAATGAGACCTGAGATTGAAGTGTGCGCACACAGCTGTACAGCCGTCTGCTTTCTGTGCGACCTATGTTATGTCTGCTCATGTGTCTGAATTAAACATCCCCCAAAAAACTGGACATGGTTCTAATTTCTGACAGACAGTCAGATACCAGAGTTTGGCTACAACATCATGTGAATGAAAACACTGTACAGTCAGTGTGGGCTAAGACTTGTAATTCGGGATGTGGTGTTCTGTGACTCTAATGCTGTTAATAATGTTTACTGAGATGTAAAGTGTATAAAAGTCTGACGGCCAGACGTTGTCCAGTGAGCGGAAACAGTTCACCTGTAAACTATGATGATTTTGTGGCTTTACTTGAGCTCCCAGAGAGGAACACACTGGAAAAACTTATTATCCAACCTCAGCAATTAGATTTCAGTGATATCTGTGAATGAAGCTGTTTCTGTCTCTGTGACCGTGCGCAAAACCAGCCTGAGAGATCAGAATGCGGTGTTGTGACTCTTATGCTGTTAGTAATGTTTATGGAGATGTGAAGTGTAAAAGTTTGACACTGTCCAGTGAGCAGAGACAGTTCACCTGTATAGTAGTATCTATAGTAGTATTATGTTTTTAGTGTTATTTAATTTTCGTCAAAAATTCTGAGGT
>JAUBNQ010000025.1:2117069-2128235 GCA_032353495.1 Ctenopoma kingsleyae
TATTGATCTATGCAGCTGAAGACAGAAGAGAACATGATGGTGTGCTTTTTTAATTTATTTACTAGTAGTTTAAGAACTGATTATAACAACAGCATTATGCAGCACTGATATTCTGTCAACATACAAAAAGAAAGATGTGTAGCTGCAGTGGAATTTAGTCTAAATTAGTGTTAAAATACCCAACAATACCAAATAACAACATCTATGGTGAGGAGCGTCAGGTCGCACTTACAACCAACAGTGGTACCAACATTATCAAAGCAGTCGAGCTAAATAAGTGGACGCAGGCTTCACCTGGCCATTGGTAGGGTTAACGGTTACAGAAAATATGTTATACAACTGTCTACCAAAACTGATCAGCCAGTCTCAGGTTAGTCGGCTGGTAAACTTCGAGTGAATGAGAGATAATAGATTGCAACTTCAATCCATGTCCTCAGAATATAAATCGCAGCATTTTGAGTTCATGTAATTGCACAGACTGATATCGCAGCCCTAATGCTAGTTTATATTCACTGACTGAGAAAGTCACATATCTTTAACCGACTGAGCAGCATTCCACTTGCTGAAGACCAGAATAAAGGCAGAGACGCCACACAAGATGTGTTGGCAGTGAACGTCTAGGAGAGCATCACTGGGAATCAGACAAAGTGTCTTCTGATGTCTATGGTTCAGTGCTGTCATTGACTACAAAAGATTTTTTCTTATACAAAAATATTAAATATAATTGTTTGGCTTCATGCATGTCTGTCCAATTACTTTTGAACCCATGAACTGTGAGCAATATGTATTATAAGAGCTTAACTGAACTATAACCAACTGTGAGTAAATCTGCGCAAATTAAAACAGATGTGGTACTTTAACGTAGAATTAATTATTTTACTTAACCAAAACCATGTCACTGTTCAAATACTTACAGTCTGGACTATTATATTACTACTACTACTAGTACTACATTACAGGGATAGTGCTGATAATGACATAATAACCTCACTATGACACACCAAGTAAGTCTATATTGTCCAGTGTACTGGATCCATGTATAGCCCATGTGCACAAGTGACCAGGCAGTGCAGGTTTATTTTTGACTCACATCCCAGGGCTGTGTGGGAGGCCACTGAACTCTCCTTTTAGATCTAGGGACCCAGGAGGAGGGCGAAGAGCAGCCAGGAGGGGTCCTTCCCTGCTAATGTTTACACAAGCTGATGTGTAAATACATTCTTAAAGAAAGAGGACCTCACTAAAAACAGCAAAAGGATTAAAAAAATAGGTCCACAAGATCTACCTGTAGAGTCTGTTACAGGTACTGTCACTACACACACAGACCATCTGATTTAACCGTATGTGTGAAACACATCTTGGTTGTAAATTTAATAATTATTTTATACCACTTTATGTATGCAGTCTAAGTACAAATCTGCCAGGCATTCAAACAGTACAGACACTTTCACCTACCAGATATTTATCACAGTCAAGCTGTGGTCTGAGTCAAGACAATCAACCACATCTACATACATACAACTGAAAACAAGATCGACAAGACAAACCTAACCGCCGCTGCCAACACAGTCAAACATTTGACAAGCAAGAAACCAGCATCACAAACCAACCTGATTCAGTGAGGGATCAGAACTGCTCCTTTTCAGCCAGGGATTCTCACTGATTGGTTGAAAATGCAACCGGCTGAACTCCTTCTCCCGTTCCTGATTGGGGAAACCATGACTTATGTCAGAAAGTTCATATATACATCATAGTATGAGTACTTGAGAGCTGTACATATGTTAACCCCAGTATTTTACATATTGCTAATGCATTTCATTTATAAAGCTACCTGGCGTATGCGAGAGGCCTGCTCAGTGCTGGTTGGACTCCCCTGGAGTTTCTGATGAATGTCAGACACGAAGTTGGAGCGAGACCGAGGGCAGACATTGACAGGGCTTGGTGCAGGCTCAGACTGGCAGACTGGCACCTTAAACCTCTCCATACGCTGAGTGAATTCTCCCTCACCTGGAGGAAAACATTTAATAATAATTTAAGATAATTTTTCAGAAATTAAGTAAACTTTGCCTGCAATATCCTGATAATGTAATCTTGCCACAATCGAAGGTATTTAATACTCAGCATATCCTGATACCATAGTAATACAGTTCAAGCGTAGATTAGATGTAAAGCTAGTTTAGGTAATTTGTCCCTGACAGTTATGAATAAGCATATACACTAAACATAAGCATTGGTGGATAAAAGGAAGCTATGCCTGTCAGACACTGTTCAGGGCTAAAAAATAAGTCTTACTCTAAAAAAGCCTAATCCAATAATAGTGATTCATCCTAGATATTACTTAATGGCTTAAATAATTTCCATAATTTGTGAAGTTTTGTTTGTTTTTGTGGCACATTGGCAACAACATATCTGTATCTTGTGGAAACGACCATAAATTATTACTATTTTTCTGTACACAATACATACAGTACATAAAAACCTTAAACATCACTCTCTCACTCTCTTTGTAGAACACTTTCATCTACCATTTTTTAATAAATTACTCTGATCTTAATACCTTGTCAGGCACAGTACTGATACAAGTGAACTCATGTCACAGGCATGTTAGCCATTCTGCACTAATCTGTTGCTGTTTTATTGATAACTGTTAGATGAAGTCCAGCCTTAAACAGGTCAGGTTTGGCCCTGTGGTGGATATCTTGTCTGAACTCAAGACCAGACAGCATTTTAGTTTAGCGATAGCAGATTAAGTTTTAGTTTCTAAGTTTACTGTATTAACTTCCATCTACTATAGTTTCATTGTCTGCACAGAATTCAACAAAGCCAAGTCTGATGTTCATATGGTTTTTGAATGAAGGTGCTGAATATGCCTCCTCACCAAGGAGCTGTTCTCTGAATCCCTTGTCGTGAACATCAGCCGAAGGGCTGTCAACCCCAGGATCTGACAAGCACCTCTGGGCCGGCAGAGTTCCTCCTAAAATAATAAACACTTGCTGTTACACACTACAGTACTGATTTAACAACTAAACTGTCCCACGGGATTGACACATATTACCCAACACCTTGACAAATGTTCTTATTTTATATGCAGATAATCCAGTTTGACTGCTGACCTTGATTATCATGACAGTACACCATTTGAACAGTACAAAAACTATGCCAAAATACACTGTAACACTCCTGTATGTAGAGATATTGCTTGGACAAATAGACTCTGTTGTCAATTTATTAGGACCACATACTGTAGCTAAAACTAATGCAGACCAGTACAGCAGCCCTGCAGTAAATTCTACATATGTGAGGTACTGTTTACAGTAGTCTCCTGAACTGTAGAGTTATTGCTTATACTTAGTATAGCCTCACAAATAAAATTTGGGTGGTGTTAGCATGCCTGCTTCAAAAGTAAAGTCAGGATTACCCCCTCTTCTCTGGGTGAGCTGTAGGACTCTGGACCGGACTGAGGAAATAATGAGAGTGTCCGGCTTTGTTACTGGCTCAGCCAGGTGTCTAGAGGAGGACTGTTTAGGACTTTGGTTCTCCTGACCAGCTGCCTCCAGACGCCGCCGCTTCTGGCCATCCTTCACTTCTGAGACAGGATGATGAATTAGAATACAATAAAAGACATGAGTTACAGATATAAATAACAGCAAAGACAATTGTAAATATGTGAATATTCTGGATTTATAAAAGATATGAATACTCATATTCTTGATAATATGGGAACAAGCAGACCTGATGGTAAGAGGATATTGTCTTCAGAATCTGACAGAGGTGCTCTCTGTCTCTTCAAGTTGTTGCCACCATTTTCTTCATCAGCTTCCATACTGAGCTGCAAACACATTGACATCAATGTTTTTTGTGATGTTCTCAGTCGTTAAGCAGAAAACTACTGCTTGCACAAGAGCAAGCAGAAACAAGAGTAAATCCACGACAGTTTCTTTAGGATATATTCCACTCTCCAAATCACCTACTTGTGGGTAAAACTTGCCAGTTAAGAGTTACAGACCAGATTTAAAAAAATATATATATACATGGCTAACTATACGTAAATATCATGAGCTACCTAACTCTCAGACACTTGAATAGAGAAAAAACGTTTCAAATTATTGAATTAAACCGTTTAAACATGAACGTTAACAGCAGTATATGAATGAAGCGTAACTACGCCCAGCGTTTCATATTCAGCTCTGGAGTCTTTTCAGTGAAACGGACCATCCAAATAAGTTGTGTTAACAGGTCTAGCAGCTAACTAAATACACAGCACTGTCATTTAAAGGTACCAACACTTCAAAAAACTCTCTAGTAATTAAACTGAATCACTCCGAGCATTGATAACCTGTCAGTTAACAACTAGCTAAACAGGCTATATTAGCTACCTTATGTTAGCAACACAGCCCATTTATTCAACTGTGGACAGCTCAACCGTTAGCTTAGCTAAAAACGCAGGCTACCTTAGCAAGAACTAGCCACATTGTGTAGTTAAGATAGATAATGTGCTGTGCAAATGGCTTGTTACCTCACCTGAAAAGCAGTGTATGAAACTACAGCAGTAAAACAGGTCAACTGTAACTGACAGAAAACAAGAAATAACCTTCCTGTTGTTCTACGTTTTCAGTCTCCTCCTTCTTCAACTTTGAATTTCAGCGGGTCTTCTGACGTTAGCTAAACACACAATTGGAGTCCCGTAAATACCCTGGAACTTTAGGTGCTCTGATCACGGATCAGACTAAATGCAGCGGAGCTGGTTCGCCGAGCAGTTTGCAGGGTTCTGTATCTGATCCCAGGTCTGCTGAACAAGTCGACACGAGCTGTTACCGTACTAAACAGAGCAAACACGCAAAACAACATTCCAGTATATTACTGTGTCGAATTGTTGCAGAACTTCAACAAAAATAACCACCAGTTTGTGACACACATATGTGTTTGAGTTTACTCTGTATTTATCTATCTATGATCTATACTTTTTAAAAAATCAATGTCATATATTTTATTATTTATCTATTTCAATTCAGTTCAATTCATCTTTATTTGTATAGCGCCAAAAACAACATAAGTCATCTCAAGGCACTTTACAGTGTAAGGTTTAAGACCTTACACAAAATAAATATATACAGAATATTTGAAGAAAACCCAGCAATCCCACTTCAACAAAAACTCCCTCTAGAGGAAGAAACCTGGAAGAAACAACAGGTAACAGAGATCAAAACAACAACAAGGAGCAGCAGACGAGGCACTGGGCAGGTCGGCAGGACCAGTAACTACAGCTCCAAGGTCGAGGATAACTGCAGAAAGATACAGAGAGAGAGAGGACGAAGCACAACTAGGGGAGAGAGAAGAAACAAAGTTAATAACAGGCAATGATGGCATAAGAGTGGACAGAGAGACAGAAGGAGGAGAGGAGCTCTGTGTATGTCTACTGTATGTTAATTCAGTTACTAGGTTTTCAGGCTTGATTTCAGCATTGCACTGTTCTCCATTATAGCCGAATGAGGCAGTTTTACCTGAACCTTATACCTGATTTCACTTCACCATAGCTTTTAAAGGGGTCATGTTGTGCATTTTGTGGTTTGAGGTGAATGTGTTTTTGCTGGCTTCTAGCTAGATGCTCAGGTTTCAGTCTGTTACATAAAGATACAGTACATGTATTTGCACTTTCTTAAGTTGAAAATGATATAATCTTGTAACAAAGAGTAAAATTTGAACCTTAAATTAAGCATTATGGTAGGCTACCTTAAATTAATGCATCTAATCATCACTGGTGCAGTCATTTTGTTTTTCAAGTCGCACAAATGCTTCATGTGAGTGTGGTGACTAGTTGTAGTATGCATGTATCTGAAGGTCCAGCTACTGAGGAATCCAGATTCAAAAACAACACCATGAAGACAAAAAACAGAAGAGACCCTCGTTAAACAGAAGAGGTGGCCTTAGGCATAACTTATCACCTAGTTACAATGCAGTTTTTTCCATCTCTACCCAGGTGGTTTCACAGTCGTTCACACTCTGGCTCAGGTGGTCACAGTGACACATGAAAGCCAGGGGGTTTCAACAACAAGTTCCATCTTCTGAATGGAAAGCGGAACATCTTCAAGAGCTTAAAAACAAGTCCAGTTGCCATTAAACAACATTTTTTTTGGGATAATCATGATCTGGATGACTGAGAATCTTCACAAGGAGAATGTACTTGGGTTCTGCAGCAGGACAATGACCTGAACCACCACCTCCAAATGGCAAAAAAAACCCAAAACAAACTAAGGTTTTGGAGTGGCCAAGTCAAAGTTCAGACTTAAATCTGATTGAGATGCTGTAGCATGCCTTTACCCAGGCCGTTCAAGCTTGAAACCTCTCCAGTGTGGCTGAATAAAAACAATTCTGCAGATAAGAGTAGGCCAAATTTTTACTCTACAGCGAGGGGGCAATTACCTTTTCACAAAAGGCCCATCCCCCTGAAATCATCATTTAAAAACTGCATTTTGTATTCAATCAGGTTATCTTTGTGTAATATTAAAATTTATGTGATGATCTGAATAATGTAAGGGTGAAAACTATGAGAAAAAGGTCAGGAAGGGGACTAATACTTGTGACAGCTCTGTGTTGTCTCAGTGCTGTAACTGTTGTCGAAGGTGCATACAGTATATAGTACAGTAAAAACTGACTAAAAGGGGATGAATCCGCTTTGTTTTTCAATGAATTACTATTGCTTTGTAAAGATCAGTTTTTTCTTTGGCACACAATGGTGTTTTTTTTTTGTAAATTTATGTCAAAAACGTACATTCAGTGTGGTGAAAACATCACCTTCACCCAGAGGGGTGAATGCTTTTTATAACCACAGTACAACTTTGAGTGGGTTACACAGCATATTATATGTTATAGAAAGTAATTGACATTGGAAACTTTTACAAAATTACTGTGCAGATAAAATGCAGATGATTATCATGAGGAAACTAATGAGGTTTGCAGACACGAGCATGAACGCGCTCTAAATAGGCCACACATGCATTGCTAAGAGTGGTTTTGTGTACACATTTAAAAACATCTCTGATAAGATCTCATGAACATCATGGTGGCTCCATTATTTGAGTCTGCACAATACAGATTTGCATAAAATGGGGGAAATGACTCATGAAAAACTAGTAGTGTAGTTCACCCTGGAGGAGGCAAAAAACCAGTATGGTTGATGATATTTTTTATCTGTATGTAGAAACCAGTGTGAATAAAGGCTTTTATTAAAGTTCATGCTCTCAAATATCAGACGAGAGGCTTAAACAAAGCTTAAAAAAAAACTACACATTTAAACTCTTACCTGACAAATAGACTGGCTACACTGGTACTTTTTAAAGACTATTTTAAAAGACTAGGAGATAGTGTTGGTTTAAAGCAGCCAGTCTCACTGTCTACACAATGTTAATAGAAATAACTCCTCAAACTAGAAAGTCATTCTACTGCACTGAAAACTGCTCTGTGGACTGCAGAGTGATGAAGACATTACTACCGGCAAAACAAGATGATGTGATGTAGCTTATTAGTGTTTATCTATACCACATTATCCGTGTGGCTCAAAATGTGGGCAAATTAACCAACATTTGTTATATGGCCTCATACCACAAATGATAAGTGGGAAAAAAGTTTGTTTTTGGGTGAATCAGCTGTTTAAAGTGAAAAATAACAGTACATGGACAGTCACTAATGGACCCTGAATACAAAAAGTAGACAACAGAGTAAGTGCTCTAGAACTATACAAATCTACACTGTAAAATATAACTTGCAGTTTCAACTTAAAGGCCCTACAACTGATTTCAGATAGCTTTTCTGTAACTGCGTCACTAACTAGGTACAGCGTGTCTCTACATAACCAGTCTTCAGTGAAAAACTACTGCAGTGCCTTTGTACAGCAGCTGCAGCCACATAAGCTGCTTTCAGAGATGCTGTACAAACCTCAACATATGTAGACATTACCCAGCACAACTCTGCAGTCCGCAAGTCCGGACCTGATTCTCTCAACATTGTCCAGAGTTTATATATGAAAACAGCTATAGTTTCACAATAACAACTTTTGTGAACTCACGTTGTTTCTAAAGGACATGTGTACTTTGCTGTTTGATGAAGAGATGGCAGTAACGATAGGTCATGAGAAATGAGAACTTGAGCTTACCGCCTGTCGCCAGTCTGCCGGTGATGAAACGAGGTTTCCACTTTTTATTCTCTAGAATCCATTAAGCGTTCTGTTTGTTCAACATGTCTGGTCAGTTCATGTGCTGACATCTGATTCTGGAAATGTGAAAGGTGGATTTTAGAGGGTGTTTTATTGGAAAGCTAACTCTGAATGTTTCCTAAAAAAAAGGAGTATAACTAAAATGACACTGGTTTCTGTTCTTTGTGAGGTACTTGTTCTTCTAACAGTAAATAATAAATACAGTATAAATGTTCAAGATAACCTTTCCACGAACTAAACACAAGTCAAGATGTAAACTGTAAATGAGGAACAGATTCTTCTTGGTACAGGAGATGACTTTATCTCTGCACTAAAGCTGTGGCCTGTCCCTTTTTGTGTAACTTCCCTCCCTGAACTAGTCAATAAATGTTTTCCTTTGCAGTGGAAAGATGAGGAGGTGTTGGGGGAATCTGCCACGATGTTCTATGGTAGGATTAATTTTGGATGTAAGAGCTGATGAGACACATTTCAGTTCCACAATTGCGGGATTTATATTTGACACAGAGCTGAGAGTCCATCACAACATAGAGAGAAGAAGATCCCAATCATCATCATCATCTTTTCACTGACAGAATCATGAAGACTCTCTTCTACACTCTGGGTCTGCTGCTGATCACTGTCTGCTGCTGTGATGCTTGTAAGTGATCTGTGTTTGTGACTCATTCTATCAGTTTCTCACTGACGTGTTTGTATTGACTTTATCATTTTTACCTTCATAACAGCTCAAGGAGTGTGGGAGACACAACCTTCATCCTGCTGCTTTAACTTTTCCACATTCAAAGTGCCACCAAACTTTGTTTCAAAAATCATGAAGACCCACAGCAGCTGTCTGAACAAGGCCTTCATGTAAGTTTGTGCTCTGCTGTTTCGAAGTGGTGATGAAATGATGAATAGAAAAATATATGTGTGTTTCAGACAGGCTTTCTCACAAGTGTTAAAGATTTTTTCTCTGTATGTTTTTGCAGAGTCCACACTGTTCGAAGGAAACAGATCTGCTACCATCAGACTTTCCATTGGGCTCTGAATCTATACAATCAGCTCCACAACACTGAGAGCAGCAGTAAGAAGTCGCTCTGAAGTTGTACTGTATTATATAATACTTTATTTAATCAGCGCCTGGTTTTGCAGGTTTAAAGACTTGTATACTAAATCTCTATATTTCAATAAAATATTCATTGCTGTAATGGATTGTGTTTGTAGCTATGTGTATTTTCTAACTCGAACACTGAACAACCACAACATTAGTACCACAAGGCAGTATTACCTACTGTTAACACCAGCTGGAGGTGGTGACCAGATGGTGTTAATGTTGTGGCTCACCGTGTTTCTGCTCCCTATCTTAGTTTTCTAATCTCAACCTTTCACAATAATCAGATAATGGATTAATCAGTTTGTGACTAAGGCTCATGTAAGTGCTTTACAATTTAAAATGTTTATGGTGCAGATATAATTTAGTTAATGTAACTGATAACATTAAAACCAAACAACATTAGCAGCTGATTGCAGGCTGACTGCATTTACATGCACTTAAGTAACAAGGTCACTGAGAGTACTTAAGAAAATGATTACTGGAAATCTATGTATACATGCAGCAGATGAGTAATCTGATTTCTCCTCTACCTTATTTTGGAAGCATAATTTACAGATTTTACCTGTACAGAGACAGAAGAGACTGCTTTCAGGAGCTGACCGACAGCGCAGAGACAAGCAGACAGACACAACACAAGCCACAAACTATCTGAATCAAATAAATACACACAGAGAAGGGACTTATTTAGATGTCTACAAGGAACTTTGTGTTGGTTCCAGTTTTAGATGGATTTTGGGCGGACTTAAAAATGAGGCAGCGTCGCTCCGTGTAGTGATTTCCCTTTTCATCCTGCTGCTTCTCTCTGCTCAAAGTGGTAGACACATGTGCAGTAAAAAGCTGATTCCACGTGTACATGGCAGAGAAATTAGAGTTCTCCAGGAGAAATCTAACTGGGGAAATGAGGATTCTCTAATCCCCTACTCCCCCTGATCTGTGGACTCAGTTATCTGTTTAATGAAGTGTGTATTCGAATTTGGATTTCTGGAATGTGGATTGTCTGTCTCACTTTTCTTTTGAGTCCTGAGTCCTTTTGAGTTCAGCGTTACCAACAGTGGCCGTGTGGTCAACGCTGGTCAACATCAGTCAACTCCGCCACCTCGGGAACCCCTGTCCGGTCTTTACTCAACAGGACCTGCTGGTCTTTGTAGTTGAGAATCCCCTCCTGTTCGCCTGTTCCCCCATCACACCCAGCCTAGCCCCCACCCTTTAGTTAAATCTGTTGCTTGTTTCTCAATAAACCTTTAAAACTATTGTGGTGAGTCTGGCTGCATTTCTAATATATATACACACATTACATTTCTCCATTCACACAGTGCAGTAAGCATCACACCACCACAGCTTACATCAGACATCACATCATACAGTCATTATCTATACTGCTTATCCAGTTTAGGCTCATGTGAGTGCATGAGAATGAGTCTCTCCCAGGTGTCACTTTATGGGAGGTACAACCTGGACAGGTCACCTATAACCAATTTAGTCACCACTTAACCTGCAAGTCTTTGGACTGTGGCAGGAAACATTTTAACCATTGGTGCTTAATTGTCTTGTGAGGTCAGACTTAGGGTTCCTCAAACCAGCAAATGACATATGACATTTGTGGATTAGTGGTGATCTACTAGTGGTCACAGGTTTCAATTTCAGAATAATTGTATGTCATGTACAGTTAAAGAAGAGTCGTGTGGTTAGAGATCTGAATCAGTGAGGTGACATTAGCCACCATAACTGGTCACACCAGACCAAGTGCGGCAAATATTCAAACCATTTCATTTTTTTTTACATATTTTACTGCTTTATAAATTAAGTTTAAAACTAAAAAAAAATTATAATTATTTAAATAATAATAATAATAATAATAATAATAATAATA
>JAUBNQ010000025.1:2135957-2146283 GCA_032353495.1 Ctenopoma kingsleyae
TGCAGCTCACAGCAGGCTCCTGTATTTGAGCATCTCCTATCTGATCACAGCCTGTCACTTTAGGACCAATAGACGCAACAGAGTTAACAACAAATACGAGTTCTCGGACAACAGTAAACAACGGGTCTTGTTTCAACAGGGTACAGTTAGATGATGGTGAGTCTTCCTCTCAACAACAAAGAAATGGTTGAAAAAGAGATAAACTGCTGCTGACGAAGTGTGTGGTGGTTCTTCAGTCTCCTCTTCTTCAAATATGCAGCTCCTTATTGGTTAGCCTCCACCCCACTGGCAGTCAATCATCAGGAGAGCGAATAAAAACACCTTACCATTGATGAAACTTAAGCAGTTCCGCCCCTTGGCCTCCCAAGCCAGCCATTGACCTCCTGTCTCTTCTAGAGGAGGGAGCTCTGACGGAGGGGAGGGGTACGGTTTTTCAGTTACTGTCTGCACCCAGCGTGGGCTAAATCTGGGTCTGGAACAGCTGGGTTTACTATGGCTCAGACCTGGCCCGGTTCGGACCCTCAATCGGCCCATATTTGGCCCCAGATTCAGCCCAGATTTTGCCCGGATCAACACCATAACCTGCATGTGTCCAGACTGACTGGCTAAAGAGGCTTGTGGAGGAGGTGGAGGAGATGGTTGGAGTGGGTCTTATATGAGGATCTAAGCAAGACCAGCTGGGGGCGCAAGTTTCAAAGAGGGAACAAGTAGAGGAGCTAAAGGGGGTCAAAGGTGACAGGATAAAATGGGTTGTAGTTAATAGCAAACAGTTCTTATTGGTTTATGGACGGCAGAAAATACCTGATGTGTTCTCTAGTCTGTTTTATCCGTGTCTGTTTAGTATCAGCCAATCAGTGAACATGAATTCTAATGGAAAACTGTCTTACTTCATCAGGTGTTTTAAGCCCGAGTGTCTTATATTCTAGCAGTGTTTAATTAGGCCATGATGATGAATCAGGAGCACACTACAGTTTATTTGAAACATGCAGAAGTGTGTATGTGTGTGCAGATTTGTATATTAAAAGCTACCTTAAAATTCCAATAAGCTAATGAGTGAAAGTTCATGATACCAAGCCACATGTTGCCTTGACGGCTTCAATGAGCTGCTACATGCCCTTCTGCAAAACACTAACTCACCATTAACTGCTCATGAACCTACAAGCAATGTAGCGTTAGGATGGAGGCTCCCAGTCCTTGTTCCAGTGATACAGCGAGGCCCACACGCCGCTCTCATCCTGCACCAACACAACTCACTCAACTCAAACGGAATCCAGCGAGATGAATTGTGCGGTAAAGCAGGGCTGAGATTTAACGCCACTGCTACATTTCATACCACAGGAGCAAAGAAGGGAACCATGGTGTTAGAGTGACATTTCTACTGCAGCTGTAGCTTCAGCACCAAACAGCCTCTAGTTTACTCCATGACTAATCACAGCATCAGACCTGGGACAAAACAGCAGAGTGCGTCAAAGCCTCAAACCTCCTGAGAACACCAGGAAGACTGGGAATTTTATGTCCTTCTAAAAATCAGCATATTCACCTTATGGGGTAATTCCTACATACAGCGTTACACCATTGATCTTATTTTTGGTGTCAAAGACATTTATAAGTTCCAAGTGGTGACTGACGAAGCTCTGGTGCCTACATTTTACAAAGAACACGTGAAGAATTTTAGTGTGCATGTTCTTTTGCATTTATTTCTGCATTTCAATTCTGTCTTTATTTTTAAATGTTTCCAAAATAAGGTGTATTTTTGTGTTAGGAAACATTTGATTAAATATTCAGCCCAAGTCTGATTCAAGCATTGGTTTGACCATCAGCCTAATGATGAGACAGCACAGCAACAGAAAGGTGGAGGGAGAGGAAGGATGGAGAGTTGTGGGGGACACTCCGAGAGAGGAGGAGTGGTGGTGGGGTGGGCGGTATGAGATTGAAATAAAGTGAAAGATGGTTTGTTTACCAAAAATGCCCTCTGTCAGTCATGAAAAGAATAGACAAAACAAAAAAAGAAAAAAAGAGAGAAAAGAATGAAAAAGTGAAAGACTGATAAACGGTCAACCACAGAGTAAAAGAGCTTACTTGACTTTATATAAAGACAGATATAGCATCATCTTTCACCGGACTTTAAAACAAAAACACACCAGTAACAGCAACAACAGTTGAAAGTGGCTTATGGTGGAAAGGTGACAACATAGCCCAGAATACACTGTGTCTATGCTCCTTTCCCAGAACCCCAACCAGGGTCAGGATTGACACCACCAAAAGGACTGTTTGTGTGTGTGTGTTTGTATGTGTTGAAGGAAAAGAAGGGCGGGTGTACCGGGTAATGATGTAATAACTGCCAGATAACTTTATACTTGTCAAAATGATATGGAGAACATCTGTGGCATCTGTAGCATCAATATCTGTGTGAACCTTTAGTCTCTATTCTAATTGTATTTTTGGTTCTTATGTTTATGCTTTATTTAGTCTGCTCAGTTTTGTTATTTCCTACCAACCTCAAATGTGTCAGGATATTGGACAAAGGGTAAAGTATTTGCTTTTAATGACTATGGTAAATATGCTTTTTACTACACAGCCACTTACGCAACTTGGTGCCATATCAAACAATCTCAACAACAGCTTTGATTCATCACAGCAATAGAAAGTGTCGGCAAATACACCTACTAAGCTTGTCCACAACTCCCTGATTCTACATACCTTCCATTATGTTGTCATGATTACCATGACTTCAACATGGTGCTCTTTAAGTGCCTCCACGCCTTCTATTTATGATGTTAAAGAGGAAGAACTTCCATGTTCAGTTGGGGACCATTAGGCCCTAGCCTTCCTCCTTGTGGCTAACCTGCTGCCTTTGTCTATGCATACGCATGAATAAACTAAAAGTATATCTAAGGCCCATCTGTCTTCCATAAGTCAATATGGAAACTAAATACAGAAGCATCTTGACCAGGTTTTGACACAGAAAACAACAGCTGAACAGTCTCATCCAACCTAAAACACGAATGGTGGAAATGTTGGCTACTTGATGTCCTGCTTGATCACTAGACAGATAAAGGCAAACAACAAACAAAGGCAGGAAATACCACAAACAGAAACCTCAAATTCCAGCAATTAGACCCACCCCCTGGAGTTATCAGCGAAGCTTATAAATGTACTTCCACTGGTAAGACTTCCTTGTTTACATTTTGACAAGTCATTGTGTTACTGGGTAGTTAATACAATCTGTAATGAACTGTCACCGTGGAGAACATGCACCGTGCCCCACTCTCAGGAACAGCATGCTTCATCCATTCCAACTGAGTAAGTGCTGTGACTGCTGGACATTCCCAAACACGTCAAATGTCAAACATCAACATGCTTCATCGTCTTTCTCACATCCCTCATTGCCTGATCAAGGTGCAGTGACATGCAGCATGTACTGTCAAAACGTTTTCTTGAGAACAAACTGGAAAGGGTCTAACCATGTCCCCTCAGAAGCCCTTTAAGTGTCCACATTTTGATGTGTTCTTTTTCTAGGTTTGGCTGTAAAATGGAGGTCGTGTTCTTCCTCTGTCAGCTGATCTGAGTGAACCTACCTTCTGCGACACCCCATGGGTACTGGCGACCTCTGACCTTCTTGCCGTTCACTTCGATCACCACGTTGCTGCCGACTACTGCCAGGGGCATCTTCTCCTGGAGAGGAAAGATAAAGGACTTTCACTAGAAGACCAACTGCTTAAGTCTCATACGTGATGTCAGTTTGACTTGGCCTCATTGTGTCAGTGTTTTGAGTTGGGGTACTCTTGTTATGTTTATTTGTATTTTTACATTAAAACTTTTGTTTTCGGTTCAGTGAACTAAACTGTTTTCCACATAGGACCAGTCCCACGGCAAAATGCATCCATGTGTTCTCTGGTGACAGACTGTCCTACAGGCTTGAAATGTACAGACTGTACAAGTTGCCTTTTGCATTTGTGAGACCAGCTTTTAATCACATTAACAGTCAGTGAGGGCCAACATCATCACAGTAGTAGTTAAAAATATGTCACGTGGGGCAGATACTTTGCCATAGGCAATAGTTGCTGGGTCAGAGAGTAACACAGACAACAATCACTAGTGAAAGTTCTTCAATGAGCGTGTCTATAAAGCTGATGATCAGTTCCTGCCAGGCATGGGGAACTGGGACAAAGGCATCTGCAGGGGCTGGAAACTGACCAAAGGACACGCTGACCTTTGTGTGTGTGTGACTATTCATCTGTCTCCCGCTGAGATCAATCAGAAGCACTTTAGTCACATTTGAAATGATTAACAAAACAGTTTGGTCTGTTACCTTGATCTTTCGGATGAGCTTGTTGTCCTCGTCATCTTCTGTGTCTGGGAATTCATAAATTTTGATTTTGTGCTCCTGTATCTCCTTCATTATCTAAGGAAGGAAGAAAATCGTCAGAATAAAAGGTAGAAACAGTCACAGGGTATCTGGAGACTGTGATTTGAATGCATGTCATACACAAGAGGCACAATTAGAGGCTAATTTGAAATATACTTATTCACTCCTTTTTCTCACCTTAACTTGATTCTGTTCAAAGTTCAAAAATATGTGAACACACAGTAACTGACCCACCGTATATCATCTATTTAATGTGCACACAAGTAGAAAGTATGCTGGCGTATTTCCCAAAATATCTACTATTGCTCTGCCAAAAACATGTTGTTTGTATTAAACTACATATGCAGTGCTGCCTCTCCCTCTAATGTGACATATATAACAACATAAATACCTGTTTCTTGAAAAGCTGGCACTCCTCGGGGGTCAGGGTGTCGGCTTTTGCAATAAGAGGAATGACGTTGACTTTGTCGTGGAGTCTCTTCATAAACTCGATATCCAGAGGCTTCAGGCTGAGCAGGAGACACAGGGAGAGAACTATAAGTGACTATGCTCACAATTTGACCAATATCATCAACCAGCCACTGGACTAATAATGTGTTCTACTGCTGACCAACAGCTGTCTGGAGTGAGGATGCTCAGCAGGTTTATCAATAAAGAAAATGTGTTCACATTAATTTTTCACTTAATTTATTTGCTCATATATGTGCATTTTACAAAATTCGATGTAAAGAAAATGCCATATTATGCTTCCTCAGTGTGCACTTCAGTGGGTCACCAGCAGAGGGCTCAACCACAACTGTACATAATGTGGCCTACAGCCAAGACACAATCAAGATAACTGAGGCAGAACGGTTGTTGTTCTGCTAACTAGTAGGGGAACCAGTTAAACGGTGATGGTTGGACGACTGAGAGGGCCTGGTGTTCAGATTCAAATGCCTAACAAACGAGTTGGGTCAGCCACTGTGAGTTAACCTGAGCAGACACTATGCAGATAAAAGGGCAGGTCAAGTATTTGCTCTTTGCTTCAATGACAACATCAATGCTTTAAAGTAGCTCCAGGTCAAAGGTGTTGGTGGTGGTGGTAACTAGTAACTGCCAGTAAGACTGGTGAGTTTAGATAAGCCGAGATAATGGCAGGATGACCAGACAGGCTGTGGAATTTACTGCAGATTAGCTTAAGCAGATACGGTGTAGATATGAGGCTGGATCAGAATATTCACTGTGTGCCTGGGTGAGGGTGGGAGTTTAAAGCAGGTTTATGGTATGTTTGGTTAGAGCACCCAGCTATTAGCACATTTAACTGTGTACTGATAAAACAGTGTCTGTGCATGAAATACTTGATGTAATAATGGAGTCAGGTTGATGTATAATGCAGCATCAGGAGTGTAGCCTCAAATAAAACTGGAGTCAGAGTGTCGGGTCTGAGGAGAGGGAGACTCGTGAACTAGATGAGATACTGTCTGTCTGATCTTGAAACGTTGAGATCGCCTTTCAGTGTTCAATGATAAATCACCTCTACATGCTGAGAGTGATTAATCAAACCAGCAGTGAGTGGGCTCGCTAGTAGAACATTTCCTTTCTTCTTACTTTTTATGCAGACTTTATAGGCTGAAATATTTTCCAGCTACCTGTCAGTAACTTTTGGAAGCAGCAGAAAGAAAATGCTATTCAATAGCTGTTGTTGTGCAAGTGTAAATTCAAAATGTATATTACTGAGATTACCAAGACCAAGTGTAACTTCTACGTCACTTTGGAAAAACATCTGCCAAATTGTAAATGCAGCTGCATAATTTAGTTCCTCTTTCAGAAATGCAACTGTGTACTGGCAATGTGCAATTTTATATGTTGGCCTCGTCTGAAGAAGCATTAGAGTCAATTTTTGTCACGAGAGCAGTGAGCCTGCTCTTAAAAACACCTGACACAGCATTAATCTAATACTGAATACTGAGAAATAAATGTTGCCAACATGAGCATGCCAACATATAAATATCCACTAAATATTTGTGTTAACATGTTACCATCTGCTAATTAGCACAAATACAGCATAGCTGTGGCAGATGGTAATAACCTAACAATAACATTTATTACTAGAGAAAATGTCTACACCACATTGAGCCACGCTGCTAGTATGATTAAAAATCAATGCTCCAAAACCCCAATACTAACAATAAAGCATGTATAATGATATACTTTACATTTATGGACACATACTACTCAGCATGAGCTCATGTGGTTAAGATTCAGACCCACAGCATTTTTATAGCAGAAAATCATTTGCTGATGGTTTTCTGAAGCTTGGTTTCAGCTCGCCAGAAAAAAAAAAGCCTTTTGGTTTTGAAAAATGTACAACTTGGTGTGATTTTAAACACCTTTTATGTGGCTCCTCTTTGCAGATGTAGACAAAATCCAGATTTAAAATGTAACACGCACAAAATCTGAGCGGATTGAGTCACATATTTTAAAACTCTGGCTGGTTCTACATCTGTATTAAAAAACCAGGGTGTTCTGGTGATGCCAAGTGCACACACACACACACACACACACACACACAC
Source organism: Ctenopoma kingsleyae (assembly GCA_032353495.1). Lineage (NCBI taxonomy): Eukaryota > Metazoa > Chordata > Actinopteri > Anabantiformes > Anabantidae > Ctenopoma > Ctenopoma kingsleyae. Next base: position 2,142,879 of record JAUBNQ010000025.1, read on the forward strand.
ACACACACACACACACACACACAAAATCTGAGACACTGCAGGATGAAAGAAGGATGTGTGTGTGTGTGTTTGTCTGCCTGTGTGAGCTGCTCCAAGCCTCCATTCTGATTGGCTGATTTGGAGATGGAGAGCAGAACTCTACTGAGCATGAGCAGAACAGTGTTATATAACCTTTGTGGGTCACACACACTCACTGGCAACCTCCTCATTTGTGGTACAGATACACAAACTATATCCTCAGAGAGTAAAGGATTTTCTATAGAGTAGGGGTCTCTAAGCCACACAGAGGTCACTGTACCTTTAGACTGTATCATTAACACTGATTTCACTCATTCATAAAGTCTGTGTGTCGATCAGTGACAGCTTTGTGTTCACAGCTGCTTTGGATTGAACAATTTAATACACTTTCACCTCATGTAGCACTTACCCGTGTCCAGATGGGGCGATGAAGTATAGGCAGCAGTGGACCCTGTTGTCCGGCATTGATCTGCGGTTCACCCTCGACTCTGCATTCAGGAAGTCCTCACACTTACTGTCAATGTAGTTTATGACCGGCTGCCAGCTGGGGACATGGAAGAAAGATATGAAGCAGATGAAGAGAATAAAACTGTTCAATCACTTGGTAAAATCTAATCACATGTTTATCGTAGGGGTGAGATTATGAGACTCACCAGTTGCTGTTGTCCACTGCATCTCCAAATCCTGGTGTATCGACAATGGTGAGTGTCAGCTGGACACCTCCTTCTTTGATCAGCACTTTGGATTGCTCCACCTAAAAAACACCAACATTCACACATTCAGCCCACATCATACATGAATCCCAGTTTGTTCAGTATTCTCATTTTTATCTGTATTTGCAAGTATTTAACTGTTGAGAATACAATCTGGCAGGATGACTGCGCCCACACACACGGGCCTACATATAATTATGTGACACTATCCTCTCCCACTCAGGGCACTGATGGTACATCATCGCAGTGTAAGTTCACCCACACAGCCTGCTGGGAGATTCAGAGATACCGGTATCTGCTGGTATATGTGTGAGGAATGAGAGTCTGACTCTTTTCCTTCCTCTAAGCAGCAAATATGTAGGGCAGAAATGGATGAGTATCACTTCCTCAATATACAAGGTACAGATGCCATCATTAAATGTTACTTCACAATACAACTAATCCTGCAACTGTCATAAGACGGTTGTGTTGAACTTAAGTTCAGGAAAAGTACTGCTGCAGCTCTAAGTGTGTTGCATTTCACACACATCTGCATCAGTGCATTGTTGTGTGTGTCCTGTCCATCGTGTGTCTGCCAATGTTACAGCAGTGGTTAAAATATGGTTCTGAACCACCTGAGGTCAGAACCTGTAACTGAGTTACAGTTATTAATGAACTAAAAGAAAAATGTTCACAGAAGAATGTTGGACCGATGATCCAACAATGATCCAGCACAAACCATACAGAGTGGGTGCATGTGCCTGAATAATGCACAGGGAAAATCCCTTCGTATTCAGCCTAAACTTCCTTCTGGGGGGGCAGGAACATCATGATTGGGGTTGAGAGTCTGGGTTTGAAGGCATTTTGTGATTGTGTAAGAGTTGTATTTAAGCTCAAATGACGTGTTAAGTTGCTTTTTCTTCATATTTTACTGAATGTCCTGGAAAGCAATGTCTGTCTAGGACATGGCCTTAATTATCCTCAAAAACTAAGGAAAACAACGAAGTGGTGAGGAATAGAGTAAGTGTGCAATGTAAAGGATTGGTTTATTTGACTCTGTACAGTTGCTCACTCTCTGGGATCACAAGAAAAAGTTAATAAGTAGGATCAGAGTCGCCATCCCAGTGGATGGACAGGATTACCTAGCATACAAGCTGCTACTGCCAGCCCAACAAATGCAAACAAGTATGGTTAAACACAATAGAACGAAAGGACTGGACTGAGGTGACAATCAAAAATGATTGTTTGTAGTACACACATCATATCAGGTAAGGTTAAACAATGTGTTTTGTAGGTATAGATATGTGTCTAAAGGTTGATCATAGCCACGTTGCGTTCATCAGAAATTGAAGAACTAGAAGAAACAATGTTACGTAACTCTCTCAGCATTAGCTAGTTGTTCATAACCCTACAGCACTGTGCTTGGAGAGTTATGAGAGGAAAACATTTTGAGATGTATTCAGTGTATTTACCTTAATATCTACAGTTTTCTTAACAAGGCGCACAGTGCTGAAGTAATTCAAGATATTAAATTAAGACACCAGCTGATTTCTGCATGTAGCTTTATTTTGAAACACAAACAGCAGAAAAACAAAACCTCTCTCATTCTTCTGTCACATATACTCACATTCAGTCCCATCATTTCCTGCAGCTCCTCTGCCGTTCCCTCGCTTTGCCACATACTTTCACAAGGCCGTCTAGTTATTTTAGGATCGCCCCTTTAACTCAAACTACAGACCTCTTGCTCGAACACAAACATTCTCCAGCTTCCACAAACCTTCAGATAATCTCTCTGACTTTACAGCTGAGCAAATATATCACGCACCGCAGTCATTTGACATATCTGAGCTTAATTGTGCATCCAGTGTGTGCATTCAAGTGTGTGTTTGCGCTCCTTAAGTGTTTGTGCATGACTTGTCAGCCATTTCAAAACCAAATCTGCTATTTCCACCCTTTCTGTGAAGAAAAACAGATTGAGAGAAAACCTCAAAAATGCTGTCAGTCTCAACACCATCATTTAAAAGAAATTTGATCTGGGGGAATGTGAGGGAGTGACAAAACATAGATTGCTCTGAAATATAAATACTCTGACCCCGTCTCTCCTCTGCAGCCTCAGACCACAGCGACCATGGCAAACACAGTTACACACACTAACTGTTACTTGCAGCAGAGCATTTTTACCCATGTTGTGCTCATGGGATTCACCAGGCTTCATGTGAGCAACACACTGAGAGCGAGCCCGGAACAAAATATCTTAATGTTTTCACTCACACCAAAACAGAGCCAAGAGCGGAAAAACCTGTAAAGCTGTGGAACATGTGGAGATGCAAACGATGCAGTGCCATAACTTGATTCATACTCAGAACTTGGGGTGGCATGACAGCTCATTGGGAAGAGCATCATTAAGCCTTCATTCACTTTCTGGATTGAAACGTCTCGGCCACCGTACTTTCACTACCGCTCTCGGCTATGATTCTGTTTTTGTAGTTTTGCAGCGGTTATTGTGCATTCTAAATATGCAGACATTCCTGATGCAATACATGAGGACAGCGTGTGGAAAACTTTCTTGGAAAAATTATTTACACACTCTGACCGATAAAATTGCATAGCAAATAAATAACATGAGGCTGTTTAGTTAGTTTAATAAAAGAACAACGTGCAGACCTGTTCTATAGGAAATGGAACCTGAAATAAC
>JAUBNQ010000025.1:2155343-2169708 GCA_032353495.1 Ctenopoma kingsleyae
TGTATGATGTCAGAGCAAGTTGCCGTCAAGTCAGACATAAAACTAACCAGCATGCACTGCGCGCCAATCACCGGTGATTGAATCTGCACAGAACTTGCTCATCTCAAACGAGCCTACAGAAAGGCATGAAATAATCGCGACTAATCGATAAAAAAATTGAAAGATTAGTCGACTACCAAAATAATCATTAGCTGCAGCCCTAGTGGGCTTATCCTCAAATATCTGAGTCACATTTGAATATGATGTCACAACACGGTATGTACCGTCGCAATGTTCACTACAGATGTGGGACTTTCAAAATGTGAATTTATTTTAAAAAACAGCAGAGATAGCATTTATATCTGTGAAGATTCTCAGTCATCCAGGTCATGGATGGCTTTCTCAAGTCTGGAGTCCCTCTGGAATGGAAGGGTGAAACGTAGTCAAGGAACTAAAACAAGTCCAGTTGCTATTGGAAAAAAACTTTTTTTGAGAGATAGCATTTAGTAACTTTACAGGATAGGAGGCTCCCAGCATCATTCTAAAGGCCAACACACACTGGTGGCGCAGTGCGTCATTTGACGTCCCTAACACACACTGGCCACGGCGCAAATTCTTTATTAGTTTGTGTAATACTTCCACTCTACAGAAGGGTGACAAGCTGATATTAAGGAAATGAAACCATGTATTTATCTGCTTTTAGTACATTTTCCTCGTTATTAATTCCTAACATTAAATAACATTTTTCTACAGTCTGGTCATGTTATTAACATCTCACGCAAAATAAGAGGAAGCCTCCTTCATAAAAATATAAATACAGTCAAGCCTTATCTGCACACAGGACGACATGTGAACATCAACCTTTCTCCACATTTGAGCAACAATTTTGATCAATATACCAAAGAGAACAGAATACATGGTTGGCTCTGGAAAGAGCTGCATTCAACAAAATCACAGAATCATTTTGTTCTATGTTTTTACATTTGTTACAAACTGAGATTAAAGAGTCTGCAGCATTTTAATGAATGAGTCTCCTCATTCCAGCGTAATCTGAGTTGTTTCAGAACATTAATGAGAACTAAACTTTAGTTTGTAGCTTCCAGCTGTGGAATAATTTCCTGAGAGTTTGTAAAAGGATCCACATAAAACATCTCCACTGTGAGAACTTCTGTGTGCATTTCTGCAGGTGTTGCAACATTGGTAACATTACTTTATTAACATTAATTATTCATGATAAGTCAGGATCAGTCAGAACAGTAAACGATATTGTTCGCTGTCCTCATGTGCTGTGTGAGAGATGTCTGCATATTTACATTTGCACAATAACCGCTGCAAAACTACACAAACAGATTTCATTAATGAGAGAAGTAGTGGAAGTACGGTGCCCGGGGCGTTTCAGTCCAGAAAGCAAATGCTGGTTTGACACGCATCAACATCGGGTGAATAGAACATTTTCTAATCCCAGAAAGTTGACGTGCGTCAGGGGGATTTGACGCGTCCGGTGTGTGTTCTCTCACTGAAAACCATGTGCGCCAATGGTTTGACGTATGTCAGGCGCTTCCAGTGTGTGTTGGCCTTAATCCTTTCAGTTCAATGGTCTTGTTTTCCACAATCCCAGAACCCCCCCCCCCCCACACCCACACACCTTTTTTCTAATAGCAGACACTTAGACTTGTACAAGCAAGAAAAGCACAGGCTAGAACATTAAAGACTGTCCCAGGACACTGTGCCAGTAAGCCAACATATAATAAATGTCTTTCCTGCAATGACGAGCCACAATACTCCACTGGACCTGACAAAGAGCCAAATGTAATACAGTTAGGGCAGACAATAGTGCTGCGAGTCCTTTGGAGGATTAAAACAACTGTCAACAGCTGTGACCAGAACCATATGGAAGATAGAAAGGGGCGTATGCAGTTTGACAGAACTGAAATTGTAAATGAGGAATTACAGTCTGCCATCATTCACCACATGACAGCAAGTTCTGTCTGTAGCTGGTGTGTTTGAGAGCTCCAGCAGCTTCTTTGTCATGGTATCAACCACAGTGTGTTCATTTCTTGGTAACAGATCACTCTGATTGGTGGAACAGTGACTGTAGCTGTGTGAAGATGAATTCCTTCAACTCAAGTCTTTGTGATGGGAGTGGGAGAAGGAAAAAGGAAAAGATATTTTCCAGGTTAACACGCTGAAATAGAGAATGTGAGTGCTTGGTGTTTATTAATGCATCTGGTTAAGCCAGCAGATTATACCAGAGTCTTCCTTCACTCACTCCTTTCTGCAAGGTCAGTAGGCAAGACGGTCAATCCTAAGCCTGTCAGACCGACTTATCTGGACATACACGCTGCACAATGTTATTACACACGCAAACACATAGCTCACTCACAGAAGATTAGAGATGTACAACTGCAACAGGATAGACAGCAGGACAGACAGGCTGTCTCTAAATCACACACAGATAAGTGAGACAGATAAACAGATACTGACCTTGTAGACACACTATTACTGCACTGTGGCTGCTTCATTCACAGGCCCTAACTAATGAATGAAGGCCTCGCTTTGCATACTGCCTCCAACTAGAGTGTAGATCTAGTCGAGAATGCAAACACTGTCAAGAATGTCAAAATACACGTACAGTGCGTGAAAAGAGCATTCAGTTTACTTATCTTATACATGTGGTGCACTTAGCCTGTGAACATTCAGCACAGGCTTTCATGGCAATCCATCGAACCGTGGTCAGTATTTATATTTGACATGTGACAAACACCTCAAACTGATGGTGGTACTGGTTGGAAAATCATTAGGGCTTCACCCACTAGAGACTGCAAATGTCTGTACATCATTTCATGACAATCAATCCAACAGTTATTGTGATATTTCAGACTGGACTGAAAGCGTGGACTGACAGTGCCACAGCGCTAATGTGGCTACAAATACCACATGATTGTTCCAGCTTTTCAAATGAACCTCAGTAGATGAATAAGTCCACAGAAAATTATTAACATCAATAATATAAATAACAAGTTTAGTTATTTGAGAAACATTGTCATGTAGTGTCACAGGATGAGCCACATTCATATGATAGCTCAACATGTTAAATGAAGGCCAGCGAAACTCTAATGTAGTGTCCCACATACACATCCCAGCTCTGCCTGCAAGGTCAGACTCATAAAATGTTTCAGTCGCTTTCAGAAAGCAGAGAGCAGGGCTGTTCAGTACTGGCGTGGTAACACATGAAGCGGCATGAAGCAGGCATTGCTTCCCCTCTCCTCCCAGCTCTCGTCAGTAGTGATCTGACTCTCAGCTCTGTTCAGCCCTCTGCACTGGCGCTGGATCTGGCTGATCTTTCCAGGAGTTTCTTTTCAATCTGCCAGCTGGACAAAGGAGCAGGAAGCAGCTTTTCCCCCCTCAGGGAGAGGAGGATTGAGAGGGAAAACACAGAGGAGAAGAAGAAAAGGGAAGCTAAAGAAGAAGACAAAAACACTAGAATAGCAGTTTCTGGTAGCGTTCTTTCTCAGGGAGTGACCGACTGACAGCAGAACGAGCAGAGCTGCTTCCTGGCATCACAAGCACCTAGCGCGGAACAGTGTAATCACAATAAAATTACTGCGACTTCCATTAAATTCCATTTAATATGTAAAACCACCATCAGAGCTGTTAGCTCTGTGGTGGGAAGACTGTTCTTCATCATCTGCACTGACAGCCACTGTGCCAACACAATAAAACTACAGGGTGTAGCTGGATCAGTTCTTTCTGAAATGTGATGCTTCACATTGTGGTTGAATCTAGTTCACACATATATTTCTCTAAGGAACCGATAAGGTCAGATAACATCACTAACCGACAGAGTCACTGAGTGCAAGACGCTTCTTGAACTCTGAGCAGGAAATGGATTTTGGTGTTGATGAAAATAAATATTCTCAGTCAGTAGATCTTCTAAAGAGCACACAGAAACAGTGATCAGCTAATCCAGGTCTGTCTTTTGGTCAGACCCATGATGTGTGGCCTATCAGACATCTTTTTTAGCTGTCCGTCTAACTCACTTCTGACACTACAGACATGCTTCTATTTTAATTAATCCAGCTGTCTGAACAGCTGGGGAGATCATGTGCCAAAAGATGGGTGACCTACACCCATCCTAGTGACCTAGACTGAGCTGCTGTTGCTGTGCCTCCTGTGTAAGGGTTTCAAGTATTTGTTATCTAGTTTATTTGGAATGTTTGGGGCCTCGTCCTGCTACAACAACAGTACACTCAAAATCTGTTACCTAGTCCCCTGCCCTGTTTGTGCAACGTTTGCCACATGATTGCTCAGTGCGTAGGACAACAATGCTGTTCAATATGTCACTCCTGTTGTATTTTACAATCATTATCTACAACAAAGCACTCAACAACATCTATCAGCCAATGGTTTTGTCAGACAGAGTCCTTCAGGGAGACCTTCAGGGAAAAAGTTGCTCCATAATAGCTGCAGTCGAGAGAGAATTTGATACATATCCATTTTGTATTATAGACTGTATCTACACCTCTTCACTCATGAAGAGAGAGGAGGTACCTGCCCATTTGAATCCCTTTCAGTGGCGGCACTGAATTTGACTGTGATACGGTACCTGCAGGCGTCAACCCAGTGCTCTCATGTTCCACCATCTGTCTGTTGCAAAACTACAGTGGAAGAACATTAGTCCTCTGAGCTGAGCCGAGTTTTCACACTTCACTATAAAGCTAAGTACAGCAGAGCTGAAGCCAGCCTTTAACTGCCTGCAATATGGAGACACGCGCACAGCTTGAATAAGCTGTGTTTGGTTACTGTCCTGTTAGTGGCAGTTTGCAAGATTATTAACTCTTTGTACACTTTTCAGTGCATCACTGGAAATATAGAGAGATGTAGCTGAGTTTTGCAGTAAAATAGAATGGCTCTACTGTCAGAGGTGACATGAACATCTCCAGCTGAGAGCACTGTGTAGAACTGTACTGTATTGAGTTGTGAACACTGCTATGCTCCTTGCATTTGTCTTGTGTGAATTTTGGATCAGCTGGGGTATGCAGGGCAGGGGGCTAAGGAAGCTGGGGAGACGGATAGAGGGGCCCATGTGTGAAACCAGATCTAGTTGATTATGGTTCTCTTCCAAGCCACCATTCTGCTGGCTTTGTCTCCATCCTGCTACTCTTCTACAGTGGCTGTTTACTAAACAGGAAACTAAAACCCCAGGCTGCCATAACAAAGGCTGGAGGCCTCTGTGCGTAAATGTCTTTCTCCATTCACTGAACTGACCAGGGTCACCACATGATACAAGGAGTCACATCTTTGACCTTTCAATACATTTAAGATCCTCCTTCTCCATTTCCCTAGACAGTCTTTCCCTGCTGCAGACACACAAAGAGGTCATTTGTAGTAGAAATAGTCACTTTGCAGCATTAACACCTTTTCTGTAAATCAGACTGACACAGCCTCATATTAACTTCAGCTAAAACAAAATGTATTTTTTATGCAAAGACTGTGGGTTTTGTCTGTTTATTACTTAAAATGAACCACTACTAGTAACTGGGGAAAAAACACCACTATGAAACCAAACACTTTGTAACCACAAAAACAGATCAAACACAGCACAATACAAAGCGATCTCTGACTCAGACTACAGCTGCTGCTGCAGGGCTAATGCTAATGCTAACCTTCATGGTCAATAAATTACCCACCTGTCCATCAGAGTTAAAACACCCTCCTGTAGCTGTCACTCCAGCCTGTGCATTCAAAACAACTCTGGTGACAGAGGTTGGAGAGTGACACTCGTCTTTATGCAGCTGTTAGGCCTTGTCTCAGAGCTTCTTTTTAATTCTCTCAAGACATCAGGGAACCAAAATACTGATTCAGTTCTGTGTTTTAGGACTCTACTATGGATTTGGAACCTGACTGCTCTTGCAAATGTCGACCCAAGTATAACAATAATTCCCTGATGCTGCCAGTGGGACATTTATTTGGCAGAACAACAATCTGATTTAAGTGGAAGACATGGCAGTAATGGTAGAAAAACAATTTCAGTACACCTTGATAAAACGCAAGATTTGTTATTTCAATTAGCCTCAACATTCTGTATTGAATACACAATGCACACAGCCCACATTTAGTGTGCACATATAATGTAGAAGAGATTTGTTTGACAGCTGAAAAGCTCCACAGGACTTCCTTTACATAATCCATATCTGCTCATTACAGGGTCCTTTCACACAGAGCATGGTTCAATATGTCATTACAACACTGCTATGTGTTATGTGTGTGTGTCTCACATACACACAGCCAAACCCATGGTTCCTGTCCACTCCCTTCCTCTGTGATGCCTTTAGCCACGTTTTGCATCCAAGTTTATTCATACTTGAACCGACATCCTGCAGCTCGCTTTCCACATCACATCATCCAAGACACACAGATGTGTCGTTGCATCCTGGGGCTCCAGAGAGAACATTCCTCTGGGAAACTGTGGAAATCCAGTTTTTCCAAGAAATATTTTCATGTGCACACGTTCTCAGTCACTGAACGCTGTACTGTAATTGTAAAAGCCACACAGGGCACCAGCGCTGTGCACAAACTGCTTTTTAAACTGTCAATTTGTCACCCTGAGCTGCTGAGTGTGCTGGATGCCATACATGCTTTACCTCCCCTCAGTTTGCCCCCATGACACACATACGCACGCTCAGACGCAGACAGGCGGACAGCTGTGCACACACATACACTCAAACACTCACCGGCACAAGAACAGAAGCAAACACCTGAACACCTCCTCCACATTTAGCTCTGTTACTCATTTTTTTCAACTTACCTACAACCATTAACGTAAATTCAAAACCTCTTTTGACCGACTTCCGATACACCTGGTTGGGGAGATTAGCGAAGCCCACGTAGCCCTCCAGGTTCCGCTGCTGAGAAGAGAACACACAGAGACACACAGCACTGTTAAAGCAGGAATCACACAGCATGAACACTCGTAAAATTTAAGCGTGGAGCATTAAAATTAAATCATGCAAGTATGCCAATAAATGAGCCCTTTCGACATGATGAAGCATATAAGCATACAGAAACTATGTTACTATGATTACACGTGTGTATGTGTAAACAAACAGAGGGAAAAAAAGGCCCACAGACACACACACACAGTCATTATGTGTGCACTAAGTGACAAAAAAACATGTTTCTGTGAACCTGCAATTAGCATTTCTGTGTCCTGCAGCAACAGAGGCTCTTTGAAGTGAAGTGCAGCTGGGATAAAGACAAGAGGGGAAAAGGCTGTTTTAAAGGGAACAGAGGTGAGATGAGGCAGATCTTTCCCAGGTAGGATTTAAACAGAAGTCCATCACATGAGTAAACTCAAACACAAACCCAATTACAAGATAGGTAGGTCAAACTTTACGCTAAATAGGCATAACTCCAGTTCAAAATACAACTACATGAAACAAAAAAATTGACGTCTGGAGCAAACTGGTCAGGGGAGACCAATGTTTTGACCTTCGGGTCTTCCTCAGAGTCAGGTATGTGGACCACATTTAAAAAAGCACCACACAAACTCCACTGTGTTGGGCTTGGGTCAGGTGATGATATATAGGTGATATAAAATACACTTTTGGTTTGATTCAGCCACCACACTCTCGAGCTCACGTCGGTCTTAAACAGAAAAATGCAGCCCGATCCGTACTCTAAACTCAATAAATGAAGCCATTGGATTCCTTAAGAGCAGAAAAGCAGAGACACAAAGCTGAGTGGATGAAGGATGAGGTGACACAAACAAAACAACGAAATCCAGCCCCTACGTGTTGAATAGTGTCCACCATGTCCCCCATGTAGGACAGGCCGCAGGGAAGGCTGCCAGTCTCAGTCCAGACTTCACTTCAGCTGCTCTCTCTTTACCACCCAGGTATCTCTTACTTCCTTCCTCCCTCCACCCTCTTCACCCTGTGCCTCTCTCAATCTTCCAGTCTGCTGTCAGATAACACCGCCCCCTCACCCTCCACCCAAACCTCCAATCACTGGGTTCTGTGCTGCACGCTAAATGAGGCAAACATAATTGATCACTGGTCTCCCAGGCTCTGTCACGCATGACACGGGAGGTCTGCTGATAGAAAGGCTTTCAAACTACCTAACAATTCAGAGTCCCGCATGATGACACAGTTTGGGCCTCTCTGTACCAATGCAGCACACAAAAATACTTTAGACAATAGCGTTCAAAATCTGATGAACTTTCAGATAAATGAGGAGACTGTTACAGCAGCAGTTACTGTCCAGGCTTTTGACCTGACATGTTCTACAGTCGCATAATGCTGGGCTTTAATATTTAGGTGGCCAGACTGTATGGACCATCATTCAAAACAAGGGTTTGATTCGCTGTATGCCTCTCACACTTAATACTGGACTTCCATGAGGCTACAACTAACACTGCTTTCTGGACTCTTCAGAGTCCCAGAGACCCAGCACAGTGTAGAGGGCTCCTTACATCACAATGATAACAATATGTAACTGCTGAAAATATCTATCCATCATATCTACAATTTCTACCATTTCAAAAGGTAAAAGACACCTGCTAAGTGAGCAATGCTCATATTTAGTACATGTTTATTACTAAGGTAACGTCTACATACCACTGTTCCATGTGGTATTCACAAACCTGGATGTTAAACACAGACATCAACAGTGGAAGCTACAATCTATGTGCCTCATCAATACTGTGATGTTCACAGCCCATCAGCAGGAGAAACTACTCTGAACAAGCCTGAGGCACTTTTCACCATCCATGTTTGATCCACCCACATATAAGTTGTGTGTGTGTTACATAAGGTGCCTCTCTAAAGCTCTGTCCCTTTCCCTTTAGCAGCACTGTGAGCACACTGGCTTGGTCATTTTACTATAGAGAAGGCTGCCAGTGCTTACCAAAAGATACTCTGTGAGTGTGTGTAAACAGAAATCCTTTTATTTACATGCTCTACTTTGTGTAGCACACAATAGAGCACACAATGAGCTTGAAACATCACATTTCCAACTTAACTGCGTCCATTTTAGTATCACTTTAAAGCCACATGCTACAACAGCACTTTGCTGTTATGAAATATGGTTGATTGATATGATTCTTCTTCACAGGCAGGGGACTTAAAAAAGGTGGAAGTAATGGGAGGATGAAAGAATGGAAGGTTGGTCAGCCCATAACATTCATGCTAACCCCTCCCCCAGTGCACCCAGTGGCGATAGTAGCTGCCTGGTTCACTGACATCATCTGGATTGCCCAGTCCACCCCCTTAATGTGTTCAGCAGCTGATGCTTGAGCCTCTCATGGCTTCCATCGGCTCTATAGTTAAACTCTCATTTATTGCACATTCAATATTAATCATGTAATAAACTGCACAACACGTAACACGGCAGACTTGAGACAGACTGTCTGAAAACAACACAATGAACACATTGCACCAACTGAGCCTACACTATCTCAGTAAGATCACACACTGTATGCCCATCCCCCTGATGTAATGTTGGGGAAAGTTACTGCAAACCACTCACACACACATACAGTCACGCTGAGTAATCACTCAGTGATAAGTGGGAATAATAATTCATGATAATATACAAAGGCCTAAATAAAGCAAGCCAGATGTGGTGAACAAACGTGGTGCTGCTGGACACCAAACTCAATTCAAAACATGAAGCATTTTAGTGAAAACCTGAAGGTACATATATATTTTATATGTTGTTCTAAAGCAATGTTTTACTTTATCTACATGACGTATTTTGGGAAGTGATCTTGTTGTCTGTTAAATTGTGAGATTTCTTTTAACGTTATTAGGCCCAAGAGCGTAAATGTCAGCTCTGCTGCTCACAGCATTTTAAGGGACGGGCTGTTATTTCTCTCCATCACAAAGTCCCGAGAGAAACATTTGTCAAGGTCGGTGTGAAAACATATCTAAAGTAAAACGTACTCCAGCCCATGTCTTTCCACACTGCAGTGATTGAGACCTGACCACGTACATCTGATACGTGCTTCAGCTGTGTCACGTTTTGTGGACCCTCAAGTATTTTCAGCCATTTCAAGAAGACATTGTAGTGTTCTCACTGTACGTTCTCCTTTAATGCAACCAACACAGTATCCATCACGTACATTATTAGCAACTAAAATGCTAATTATGTTACATATCAACTCCCAAGCATGCTAGGACGTGGGAAGCGTTGATGGCAGTAAATAATGCCGAATTTGTCAGTAGACTATATGGATTAGCCCGATGCTTTGAAAGACAATTTTGTGTTTGCATATACACAAACCATCATAAAATAAGGAGATTGTTAACGGAGCTCGGTGGGCAGTTCTCTCCATGGACGAAACGTCGGAACCAAACCCACAGCACCGTTAAATAGGATGTTCAAAATTAGATTTCAATAATATAGACAGCGGCAACAAGAGTGGTGTCCACATTTAGTCCACACACTGGTCTATTAATTAGAAAAATTGACTTACAGCAATGCTGGGAACCGCGGTCTCTGGTCGCTCGATCATTGTAACGTTACTGTGCTGTCACCACCCAGCCCGACGGACAGTCACCGAGGCATAAACCGACAAACGTCCAAGAGAAAGACGGAGCAGAGAGAACACGCAGCTTTCAGCCCTAAACCCACAGTTTGGTGTAAACTAAAGGGAGCAACGCGCGACTGGAAATGAATGAATGAGGTTAAATTACATATGGCCGCTGAGTGACACTACAGCCAGATGTAACGTTAGCAAAGTGAACAAGGACGCTGCAACGGCTGTTTCCCTCGCGAGGCAAACAAGCCGTATTTACACAGCGACACATCCGGCGGAGAATTTCAGAATAAGATGGAATGTATGCTAACAGTATTTCATTTTGTACTATAAAACCTCTGAGAAAAAAGTACAGTATAAACAAGAGTGAAAAGATGAATAGACATTTCTTTTCTGACTTCAACTTGATTTTAAGATTTTCCATGAGGCTTCACCAGATGGTTGTTTTTACAAGATTTCCCTTTCTAGACACGTAACATACACTTTAGTTCAATCTAGTATACCCTTACGTTAATATTGTTTATATTATGTAACATTTAACAATTAAATTATCTGGAGCTGCAGTCATTAGCCTAACTGGTGACCCACATTTGGCCTATTTTTCATGAGGGCCACTGGGACATCCATTGGCCCAGTAGAAGGCCAGCATCATAAGCTACAGTATCTGGCACAATAACACATAGATGTGCCCACGGCTGCACAATTGCAGATATATTATTTCAGCTTCATATTCACATAACATTCAGCACTGTACTGCAGGTATTTTAGAAAATCAGTACACTGACTTTGGAATTGGGCTCTTATATTGAAAACTACACACATAACGTCCGGTTCGCTGCGGGTGTACCTGCAGGCCGCTGCATCCTGCTTCTGATTGGTGAAGTGCGACTGGGAACGGCCTCTGATTGTGTGTGTGTGTGACTTCCATGTGTTAGACGCGAAAATGTAAAGACGAAGAAAGAAGATTTCAAGATTGCTGCTACGAATAAATGATACCAGTCCTAATAACAGACTAATTAATCTGGCCAAATCTGAGATGCAGGAATATGATCAATACAAGGCGAGCATGTCTGTGGTAAGACTTTTAATGTGTTCTGATGGAAACTTTCATTGTTGTTTGTGTCATTAATAAATGAACAATGTGATCACTGGACGTGCCTGTGGTCTGGTCTTTGTAGCGACACTAACTGGTCGGTAAGTGGTCCTGTAGCACACTCTAGCGGCAAATAAAGCAACTGCAATTAGACTAATTACCATAAACAAAAGAAATACACATTTAAATACACAAATATTCGTGTAAAAAATGAAATTGAAGAAGATATATTGTACATAGTGATACTTTTACATGTGCATATAGTATACAATATACAAAGTATAAAAGTGTTTCAAAGAGAATCTTTATATATTTTTATTGGAAATGCATATTTGTTTTGGTTCACCTGCTGAGTTATACAGTAGTTTCCAGTATTCAGATACAGAGTCCTGCATCTAAGCTCTGTGAGAATGCTGCTCTGGCTTGTAAAAAAGGACCCCAACCTTAAAAAAGAAAGACAAATGACATAAAAGTTGTGATTTATGTTCATTTGCAGCACTTTGTATTACCTTATATGGCTCCATCCCTTCAGACTTCATATTAAATAAGTAATTAACTACACTACACTGCTCAAAAACATTAAGGTAACAATCATCACAGTATAACACCAAATCAATTAAAATTCATATCACTCTGTCCATTTAGGAAACACAAGTGACTGAATCAATGCAAGTGACAACAGGGGCAGTGGAGAGGCAAAAGCAAGACAACCCCCAGAAAGAGAATGTTTTTGCATGCGGTGGTCACAGACAAATGCTCCCTCCTTTCCTCTCCTTTCCTCTCCTTTTCTTCCTGTCCAGGCAGTATCTGCAGTATCAGTGCATCGGGCTGCACAGTCCATTTACTCCAACATGTCACTTCCTGCAGTCACGGGAATGTTTGCTGTGTCTCCCTGCAGTCTTGAGAGCTCCAACGTGTTCTACAGAGTGGATTGCTGCCACTCTAGTCAATGCTTATAACTTCACTAGGGGTGCTGACAGCTCCCCGCTCCCCGTCACTGCCACACAGAACATGTTGTCTGCATGGAAGTTCTGTTCTATGAGTGAAAAAGACACAAAGGTCACAATTTGTAATAACTGTAAGACCAAAATAAGCCATGGAGGAACAACCGCGATAACATTTGGTGCCTTGTTTCTGGAGCACTTTTGTTTTTAGATTTTTGGAGTGAGAGTGAGTTACAATTACGTTTTTCATTAAAAGAAAGTTGCAAAAATGTTTGTGTATGGTATCAATTACAGTTCTTAGAAAGAAGATAATTGAATTGGCTAAGAAAATTGGCCAGAGTGTGTAAGCAGTTCCTGGATGACTGGCCATCACACTGCCCTGACTTAAGTCCAACTGAGCACCTATGTGACTTTATGTATCACTTCATCCAATGTCACCAAGAACCACCACAGAGAGTGTCCAGGAACTCACTGATGCTCTGATCGAGGTCTGGTAGGAGATCCCCCCCGAACACCAGGGGACTCATTAGGAGCATGCCCATTGATTGATTTGCAAATGTCATAAACCCATATTTTATTCACAATAGAACAAATCAAATGTACCATCCATCCATACACCTAACCACTTGTCCTTTCAAGGGTGGCAGGAGTGCTGCAGCTCATCCCAGCTGACATTAGGCAAGAGTTCAGTCTATCACAGGGCTGACGTATAGAGATAGACAAAGATTCACACTCACATTCACTCCTACGGACAATTTAGAATCACCAATTAACCTAACATACATGTCTTTGGATGGTAGGTGGAAGCAGGAGTACCTGGAGAAAACCCTCGCAGACACAGGGAGAACATGCAGACTCCACACAGAAAGGCACCAAACCCGGGTCTTGCCTTGCTGTGAGGTGACAGTGTCAGAGGTGGGTAGAGTAGCCTAAAACTTTCCTCATGCCCAGGTCCACAACATCATCATGTTTAAATAGCATTATAATGTAGTTATACATTACTATTAATTTATATATAAATTGAAGTAACTTGTCATTAAGCTATAATTCAATGCCATTTCAACAATATTAACTCTGGACTCACTCAGATGACACTTCAGTGACTCATCTACAGCTCAGACTATGGAGCCTTATACATGGCTTCATGCAGCTGATCTAACATCTCTGGTTAATACTTCACTCTTCTTTCTTTATTGGATCTCAGAGCAGAGGAGACGCGGCGTTTTCAAGCTTTCTACAGGAAGGATGAAGATAAACACCTCTACAAGACCAGTCTAACCAGTATAATGCCATTTTCCATTGCCAAAAAGTGATTAAAGGCAATATCTGTTTATGTAAAGATCCTTTCTGCCCTAGTTTAACATTATAACACTCTTCTGTGTCATATTTAAAGATTTATTAAACATCTATTTCAATTTCTCCACTTTAAACACTCCTATAGGACCAGTACAACCAGTATAATACAGTTTTCCCATTGCCAAAAAGTGATTAGAGCCTATATCTTTTTACTGAAAAACAGTGGCGACTGGTGACAAATTTTTCAGGGGGGGCAACTTTTGCCGTAAAAACTAAAATGTCCCGTTCAATGTCTTGGAAACTAGATATAGTCATGCTGCACTTAATAATTTTTTTTTTTTTGGTACCTGCATATAGCCAGATTAACCAGTAGATGGAATCAACACAAATTGTTCTCCATCAGCTACGCAGAGTACTTTAGTGTACTGTATTTTTTGCTACATCCTGGAGTTCACAGTCAGTGTCTTAATTAATACGTTTAGCTCTACAATGAATGAACATAACAGTGATCAT
>JAUBNQ010000025.1:2184420-2196358 GCA_032353495.1 Ctenopoma kingsleyae
TTCGTTGTCAGTGGAGATGTGATGGTTTAAGACAGTTGTTGGGTTTTAACTTGGTGGGAAACAGTGGTTTCCAACCTGAGGTTTTCTTGCCTTTGTGGTCTCGGCTTTGTGCTTTCAAACCTACACTTTGTGCTGTCCCTGAACGCCTCACAACACAAATGATTGGCACTACGGTTTCTGTACTGTAGCTACTGTATGTTAGATGGGAGAAAATGTATGAAACTTATCTGGTTTTAGCTTCAGATCATTTAAACAATGAGATTATTAAGAGGATAAGAACAACAACATAAGGTCAAGCACAGCGGGATCTTTTTTCCAGTAATCCTCTATTAAACGTTACCAGTTTCCAGTCCTGCTGCAGGCCCTCGTCACTGTAGAGGATGTAGTCAATCCTGCGTCCATTGCCCTTAAGTGGGATCTTCCTTCCCTTTTGACTGCTGGCCGGACACTGGTTCTTACTGGGAGGAAACACCAGGTACTCCTTCCTACCTTCTTCGTTCTCCATCACTCTGACAGGGACGTACAGTGTAGGGAAAGGACCAGTAAAGATGCAAATGAGAGGAGGACAGCCAACCCTCAGTACACAGTATGTACCCATTGTCCAAAATCAGGTCAAATAAAGCACCAGTCACATTAGGGTGAACACACAATTTTGAACTTTGGTTCAACTTTGGGGATTACATGCATATAAATGGGATTAAAGTGCCTCTGAGTTAAAGCATCATGCTGCTTCTATATCAAAAGCTCCTCTGTCTGACATCATCTGGAGGTTTTCAGTTCATCTGATGTTATCTAGAGGGACAGGTCAACCCAGACCTCAACCTCCATAGTATTAGGAACCAGATAACCACACAGATGACGATCCAAATTCATAATTCCTCTAGATGATCCTACTCATCAGGAACATAGAGATATTTTAATCTAGGTAAGATAGAGGGAAATGTAATAACATTAGTATGACAAAAACAATTTTGTGTTTGTGTGTGTGTGTACTTTACTTACTTTTGTAAACTTTCAGGTGAGCTGACCTCGTCATCATAAAGGCCACTGGGATCCAGTAGAGTACCTGTTAAACGACATATTAAAATGCACCACGGGGCAGAGTTATAGGTATAAGAAATAGTTCTGTTTAAATTAAGTTTAATAATGTCATTTACATTATCTGTAGGGGAGAGTTAAAATGGATGCAAGCGCTCTTAAATGGTGCAGAAAAATGATTACTATGTACATTTGTAATACTTGTACAAGTTGTGATCATAAATGAATACATTTTATACATTCACAAATAATTTATTTACTACCTCCCAACGCTGCAATTTCCGTGCGACCACATGTGCATGTGCACTGGGAGTGCCCTGTGGTTGAACAACTTGGCAACCCTAACTCTGATGAATGGCAATGATACTATATCCACTTTTTCTGGCAACAGCAATCATGTTTTGGAGAAAACGTGTGTGTGACCTGATTATGTTTCATGTTGGCATCTTGAGAAAATGTTGCTTGTTGCTAATTAACACGTTACTGAAAGTGTAAGATGTTCACTGACAACAGAATTACCGGTCTCCAGTACGAGATCCACTTGCGTTGACTGCAACAACATTTTCTTCATGTTTGGTTAAGGTACAATAGATTCACCCCTGCTGCTCAAGTAAAAGTTTAAGTACATGACTAAAAAAAGTACTCCTCTACATGTAGAAGTACCACTTCAAATTCTCTACTCAAATTGAAGTACTGAGTACATGCTCTAAAATGTACTTGAAGCACAAAAGTACTGTAGCAGTACTCCAGTAAGAAAAGTGATTTCTCTGGGCATCAGTCTGACTTTGTGCGATTGACAAGAATGTACAAGTCTGATCCAGTGGTTAATCCATAATAATATATTCTATGTTTGGTTTACACCCTGTGACGCTGCAGTTCCACGTTTCACTCATCAGTCCATACAACATTCTCCTGAAAGGTTTGACGGTCATCTCTGTGTCTTGTAGCAGAATTCAGATGAAACTCAATGTTCCTTTGGGTTACCAGTGGTTTTCATGACATCATTCTCCCATGCATAGCGGCTATCACATAGGAGTCAGAATAACCTTTGTTGAGGTTAGGTACTGACAACATCTTTGGATGGTTTCCTTGGATCTTTTGTCACTTCCTAGAAGAGTCATTGCTGTGCCCTTGGACTAATCTTGCAGTCGGTCTCTTCTGGGAAGATTCACTATCCTACTACATCTTCTCCATTTGTAGATTGTGTCTCTCACTGAGCATCTGTCGAGTCCCAGAACTGTCGAAGCAGCTTTCTAACCCTTTTAAGACTGATCAGTGCAGTTTGGTACTTTATTGGGAGCAGTAACTTAGGGGAAAAATAAGCTAGTTGGTATGAGATAGTTTTGTGTTAGATTATGTTTAAAGATGTGAAACTGAAACTGTGCACTATTTATACTATTGCTACTGTACCCTGTTTATTGATCTAGTGTTTACCATCCTTCCTCTCACTATGACAAACAGCTCTTTGTTTCACATATAGCTGCTTTAAAAGTACAACTCCTCTTTTTTTTTTCTTCAGTGTGGCAAAGAAGGCATCAGTGGACTTTATTCTAAGAGCCTATATCCCTGCTTTTATGGTTCTCAGACCACAATCCACTGTCATCAACTAGTGAAATATAACAGCCAGAAAGAAGCGAACACTCAGAGATTCTTCTGACAATGAGGATGTGAGGCCATGGGCAGGATAATGTGGTGAAAATGTCGCCTTTTGAAGAGCGTAGCACTCTAAAGTTACTCACTCCAGTCAATTTACAAGTGTTGGGAGCTCTTATGAAAAGTAGGTGTCTAACGCACAGCTGGTGCTTTTCACAAGTCTAAGAGCAGGTTTCAGATCACTGAAACAAAGACGGCGAAGTGTCCGACTCAACTACACAGACTTGGCTGCTGCCTGTCTGCTGAGCTACTTTCACGTATGGGAAAGTATAACCACAGTTTCTCTGTCGTCATAAATTCTGACATTACCACCGCACCATAGTGCATGTGTGGGCAATGAAATAAAAGTTCCTTTACACCAGTCCTGACCACAACTCCTAAAAGATATATTTGGTAAACCGCAGTGACTCTAGTTGTTGGGATTTTGGTTTGTGGTTGACATGTTTAATCTGCCATCAAACATGAACTCAGCAGAGACATGTCAGTTATGAGCGGAGGAGATGATCATTGGCTGGAGATTTCATACAGAATCCTTTAATTTTAACAGTTTCACTCGTGTGAATTTACTCCCATATCACTGTTATCTAACTATCAAATGGTCCCAGGTTGGTCGTAATTCCCATGCAGCACAAGCCCTGCAGGTTGTCTGTGTAGTTGGTTGGCAGGATGGCCAGAACTCTCAGGGTTCAACACATTTTACAAAATCCACCCACCTATTGTCTGTACAACATCTGACAATAGCTGGCAGTCCGGCTCTCTGCCTGTGTGGGATTTTTTTGTTGTCTTTTTGGGTCCCTGTTGTATTTGTTTAGCTCTAATCTTCTTGGGATAAGCTTTATGAAATGGGATAATCTTGCTTTCCTTTGTTTCACTGATTCATTGATCCATTCTTCTTTTCGTGCCTCTCTTTTCCCTCCTGTCATAGTGACCAAACAAGATCTGTTCCCCTGGTTTGTCTGCTTCTAAAGGAGCCCTTTCACTCTGTCCTGCCCACACTATCCCCAGAATACCACTGGCCTAAATAACACTTCATATCCAGACCAAAACCCTCCAGTTTTTATGTCACTAATGCCCATATATCAGCCCGCTGTACTGGGTGTATTTTAATTCAAACAGTGGGTGCATCCTGATTTAGGCAGACAGAGCCAGATTATAGTCAGCTCTGCTCTGCTCTGCATGTGCTGTATGGATCACCAGACTTCATGGACCACTGAGGGTATGTGTGTATAGCAACGCATGAACATCATAATACAGTGTGACATAATTCTCAGAGTAAGACTTTATGGTGTCTATGCATCTGTGATGTACTGCAGTAGATGGAAACTACAGTATATGTGATGTAAGCTCTGGAGGAACATGATGTGCATAAGTGTAGCTTGTGTGTGTGTGAGTGCATGTTTTTACCCAGAGCCCATGGTTTGTCCTCCCCTGGCCCCAGGCGACACGGGTCCTTGTACTGAGTAAAAAGTGCATGCTGCTGCTCAAGCTTGTCCTCTGGAAAAACACAAGAGTGCACACACACACACAGTCACAATTTAATGTCTAAATATAACAAGACACATTGTTAATAGTACGACACCTCAACAGAGTGGATCCATTTTATCTCAGGCATGATGGATGACACCATACACAGCCCTGCCATTGGTTTCAGACTACTCTACTAACCTGGAGGTGGCACCAACAAAATACTTATCAACAGCTTTATTGTGAAATAACATGGTCACTGGAAAAAATGACATCAGCTCACATTAGCAACTATATGCTCCGCCCATGGTTCTGCCTCCATGGTAGGATTGAAGAGTTGTAAAATGTTTTTGATGTTGGCATGTACGATGCATCCAACTTAATAGGACGTGGTTATCCTCCAGAATCTGATGGAAACTAAAAGCACTTTCTATTTTAGATTTATGCTGCACTCTGCTGGGCAACACTGATATGCAAGTCACAGATTCAGCTCATTTTCTCCCCTGTGATTTCATTTTACTGTGGCGTGGAATTTTTAAGACATAATGAAAAATCACTGATTCATTATAGACATATATAATTGTCTTGTAAACATGCATTTTTCAATTAAGTCTAAAATGATGATTTAAGCATTTTAAATCTTCCATACACACAAAGCTAACTGAGGACTACTGAAACTTACAAACCACATGTGGGCTTTGCCCTTTTTCAGCAAATTAATCACTATTATTTAGAAAAGGTAGGAAAAAGGATAGTGTCTACTTATTTAGCCATTGTGATGTAATTAAAACCATTTTACTATTAATGGGAAAATATCTTATTTATCTCAAAAATGTATCTCAGAAATCACATGTGATAAAAGACAAATGTGAAAAGGGTAGTTAAACATTTCACATGTGATATTGTGATTTCACATGTGAACATGTACGGTTCCGAACATCCTCGATTAGTCAGCTGACAGCCAAATACCTGAAGAGCAGTTATCAAAGTTGAGGTCTCCCAGGATGACATCGAAGGCCACCAGGTCTTCCAGCACCTTCTCTCCTTCAGGTGACTGGGATGAGGATTGGCGAAACTCTGCCCCCCACTGAAGCAACAGGTCCAGCTGCTCACATCGTACAGAAGCATCACCTGGTAGACATTGCAGTGTTTGTGTGTGTAGTATTGACAGGGAGGGAAAGAGAAGCAAATTAATGCAAACTTCTTGCCGCAAAGTCTGAAGCATGTCTGAATAAAACTGACCTGAAATGATTTACAAAAGAGAGAGTCAAAGTGGGCCACCCAAAGATGGAGGACAGGTCTGGGTATTATCAGAGTATAGTGCAATATCAGTACTATGGGTGAGAAGTACAAAAAAGGTGGGTTGCTCAGAATGTAATGACTTGCAAAAATAACACCTGCTGGAACCTCTCACAACTAATTAAGTTAATGGCAACAGGTAACAGGATGGGCTGAGGTTCACTAGTTTGTGAAAGATTATGTGGGCAAATACCTAAAACTACTAATAAATAATGTTAATAGTAGGGCAGGGCACATTAACGCGTTATTATTGCGTTAACGCATTACTTCATTAACACCGATAATTATTTAATCGCGCGTTAACGTACTTTTATTATTATTATTATTATGATGATGAAAGTCCATTGCTCACTCGCTCTGAATACACATGCAGACAAACGATGGGTCACAGGAGGGCGGGACATTAATGAGTACTGGCTTTGGATTGGCATCAAGAAGCGTCTCAACCAATGAGAGCATTTGGGGTGGGCCTAATACTGCTGCAGCTGTCCGCAACAGAACCGATGCAGCAAATCACCCAAACAAACCCACACCAACACAAACACTTAAAGGAATCATGACGTTCATGTGTTTCTTTAAATGACAGCAGTCAAATTAACAGCTGTGTTTAAAAAACGCTTTTTTGACAGATTTTGCGACGTGTGCTCTGCGTGTGTGCCGGTGTGTGTGAGTGTGTGCGCGCATCGGGATAGAATTCCCGTGATACAGAGATCAGAGGAGAATAGTAAACGTTACGGCATCATTTACAGACAGAATCAACAGTGTGTTTTTCTCCAGATTTCAGCGGTTATGTCCATATGTCAGGCCGACAAGCCGGCCGGCTTCAGCTGATCTCTGGAGTAAACAGAAGTCTGTAGTACAGAGATGCTGCGCCGCGGTCCCAATCCTCAATGAGAGTAACATATCCACAGCAATAACAGTGATAAAAACTCTCTCAACCCACTTGATTGAGAGGGCACAAGCTAAACACAGAGTACAAATCAAGCACGAATAAAAGGAAAAAAGACAAAGAAAAAAAGTTAAAAAGTATGAGAAAAGACGGAGCAACTGAGAAGTCTGCATGCCGGTTGACGCATGTGTACAAATTAATATTTAAGTTGAGAAATACAAGAAATATTGAACTGCTACTGTGTAAAGTGAATACTGCTGTATTTCTTTAAGGTACAAACCAAATATTATTGAACTTCTGTTCCTAGAGCAGTACTTTTTTTATACACTTTAAAGGTACTATATACTTTTTAATATAATAAACGTGTCCAATAAACTACTTTTGAATTCATTATTCATTTTTGCCGGTAACAGTGCGATTAATCGCGATTAATCGCAGAAAACTCATGTGATGATTATATTTTTTCTTGATCCCCTTGAAGAAAGCTGCAGTAGATGATGGTCAATAGTGTCCTGTCCAAGGACACCTCGAGATGTGGCCAGGAGGATCAAACCATCAAACCACTGACCCTAAGGTTCACAGACGAATGCTCAACCAACTGAGCTACATGCAATCCCAATCAACTTATTACCAAAAATGTGCCATGTTATAGTTGCCATCATACGTAGTTCCCAAAATCAGGTCTATTACATCAAGATTTGGGAGGAACCAGAGGATTTGGCTGAACAAAACTTTCAGCTAAATTTGAACAGAAGTCTTGTTTGACAGGATGTCAGAGAAATATCTGTGCGTGCAGAAAGTGGTTGAAAACCAGCCATGGCTGTGATTTTTTACATTAAAACCGATGTGATTCTGTAGTGAAAATCACTGCACAGGCTCCACCTCTGAAAACTGCTGTTAATGGTTAGTAAGTGGTTCATATTTATGCATTTATTATGCATTGCATTTATATACAAATGCAAATTAAACCTGTACCAAGGAAAAAACATAAGGTTTAAAATAAACCAAATAAGGTCCAGAAATGCTGCCTCTTTCTCAGAGCCCAAAGCTCAAATTCAAAGGCCAGTGTCACTGTTGGTGTGGAGAGCACACAACATGGGTAACCTGAACATCTGTGGCTGCTCCATTATTACTGAAAGATATATATGGTTTATATAGTATATATACTGTATGTTGCCATGGCATATTTTTCACAGATGGCCTTCAGCAAGAATGCATCATTTTCTGCATGTATTAGAACAGCATGGCTCAGTAGTAAAAGACTCCAGATGCCAAACTGGCCTGACTGCAGTTGAGACCTCATTTTGAACATTATGAAGCAAAAAATACAACAAAGATGCCATAAATTGTTGATAGGCAGGGAGAAATTTAGCTTTCAAAAGTAATTGTATTTCTTACTTTTAAGTCGATTTATTATGTTACTAATTTTAGTGACATAATATTAAGTCACCCTTGGTGCTATTTTGTTTTGGCAGCATCTTTCCTCTGTCCACTCCTGCCAATAATTCAGATAAATTGGAGTTAGAGGGAGAAGGGAGGAGGTGATTAGAAGGAGGTGGTGGGTGAGAGCAAGTGAGAGAGAAATAACAGCTGAATAGTGGAGAGTGTGAGAAACAAAGAGGTGTCAAGATATTGGCGGCTGAGTAGGTGGCTTTGATTACCCTCCAGCTCCAGCTCAAGTACATTTTTTCTCTTTGTATTAAGTGATCACTTAAGAGACAGATGAAGATGGAGGTTGCGGGGGTGTATTTGCTGTACATTTACCTGTATGTTTGTGTGTCTGTGTGTGTGTGCTTGTTTCAGCCCGTGTGAGGAAAAGACTGATTGGTTCAGTTGGATGATATCATTTTATATATTTGTAACTCAACAAAAAAGTATCCCTACAGAACTGTTATCATGCTGTTCTAATGTTAGTTATCAGTTGTGATAACTTAAGCCCTGAGTTGTGATACAGCAGGACCTACCTACAAGACGGCCAGTAGGTTTATTATCATCAATACACGTTGGAATGTGGTGACATCTGCTGGTAAATATGCAATGTATGACCAGGAGACGAAACACAGCACTTTGGAACAAGAGAAATCAGTTAGTTTCCAAATAATATTGTAACTTTATTGAACCCCAACACATTTTTTGTGCCTAAATCTAACAAAATTGTAGCACTGCCTTTAATATTGTATCAGCGACAGCAAAGACCAGATGCATGGCATAAGGGCTAATAAGAACAGATAACGGGCCATGTCAGTAGCTTGACAACATCTCAGTTGGGTGGTAATATAGTTTTTGCCTGAACTGTGTGTCTTTTGCTCTCATAATTTTTAAACAGGTTAGTTTTTCACAATTGCTAAAACATATTTCTTGAAACCGCCATCCATTTTCTCAAAACCTTAAACACAAATCAGCAACTTCAAACTACATTCACAAAAGCTCAGACTTCCATCAAAGTCAAACTATCACCTCAAAACCAGTTTTCCTGTGTTCAAAAGCAAACACTGTGTTCAGATCATACATCACAGCAAGTAAAATTCTATTCACCACGGAGCATTTGTTAGACACTACATAGAATAATTTAGGACACAGTATCCAGGCTGTGTAGTTAACAGGAAATGTTTATTGTAAAGACTGCCTCCAAACTCAGGTCTGTAATGTCAGTGTTACACCTACCTAAGTTAATTTTGTATATTTTAATCATTTTGAATTGCACTCTTTCATTTATTTTGAGTTTGTGGATAAAAACTGTTAATGAAGAAACCTATATTATTTTTATAGTGTAGTTGTTGGTTGTCATTAAGTGACTGAGGATTCTTTGGTAAAAATACATAATTTGAATTTTTGGAAAATACTTCTTAGTAGTTGCATGTTTTTATTCAACGTAATTGTGAATTCTCCTCGATTAGGGTCGCCGCTCGTCATTAAGTGGTGATGGTGGGTACCGAAGCCGGACCAGTTGAGAACCACTGCCCTAAAGAACACAAGATTCAACTTTAAGTACTGATACTAGGGCAGAAGCTTAGAAAATACTCTTTGCTCATAATTGCCAAAATATAAGTTGGCATTGTGTGAATTGTAAACAGAGTCACCATCAAGCTCTGTATTCTCCAATCTTTCAAATCTGGAGCTTTAGCTGGTTTCAGAAACTCCAAGAAAACTCTGGTAGCTGTGAGCATATCTGTCACAGGTATTTAACATGTGTAACCTCTAATAAACATCAAAACAGGATTCTCAGCTAGAGTTACTTGAGTCAAGTAACAGCTCCTGAATCTGGTTCCTTTCGTTGAGTTACCTGCTCCTAAGCAATACAAAAACACTCCCCCCTCGTCTCCCTCCCAAACAGATATGGGCTAACATGATTAGATGTCAGGCTGAATAATGAAGTGGAACAAAATGTCAGCGTGGTCTGATTATCAGGTCTCTGAAGGACGCGGCTTCGCTGGATGCAATTTTATATTAAAAGCATTTATTTATTTATTTTAGGCCTTCACAGCACAATTCACTCTACATTAATGGAACAACTCATTAAAATAAGCTTCATCCTACTGTACTCCTTATGTTCACTTCTATTTATCCTAGAATTTTATACTTCAAAAGAACTGCATATGAAACTTAATAAGCTCAGACTACACCAATCATATGAATCATTTTCTACTATTCTGAGCACATACTCTTTATTATTTATGTAATAACTTACAACCACATTACATTTTACATTTAAGAACTTCAGTGAAACACTGATTAAATCCTTGCTGGTGCTGCCACTGCTTCTCCTGGTGCTACTACCAGCACGTTCTTTCAAACCAGCTTTTGCACATATCAGAAGCTGTTACAACAGCAAACACCTGACACGCTGACTGCTCTTGCACATTGAAACTCCACTGAAACTGAACTAATACAAGAGACAAACCAGAGTAATGTTCGACTAAGAGTTCAGCACTGACAGCCATTGCAGGATTGAGTTCAGTACATGCAGTTACTCACACTGTGTTGTGCAGCTTACACTTAAGGAGGAGAGATTTTTGCATATATATGACTCCTTCCTCTCAGGAAGAAATCAGGTCTCTGTGCTCATCCCCCTTTTTCCTCCCCGCTATCCTGATCTTACCCTGCATCCCAGCCCCCTCCCCCCAGCAGGCTTTATGTTTGATGTATCTTTAGAAACAGTGCTGGCACGGCTATATTTAGAACTGTGAGGAGTGTAGAAGGAGCTCAGAATAGAAGGCAAAGAAGGGGAGACGTGTCTTTGGTAAAAAATGAGGGAGACATCAACTGGAGGCTTTAAATAGGGTTGTGACGCCTTAAACAGCTTGAGCCAGTCGCTATGGGAACAGCAGGAGGAGGCACACGGGAGGCTTGATGCATCCATTTATCTAGGTATCTGGACATTGAAACACATACAGGGCTGTGTGTGCTGCTGGATGGTTGTAGCCTCTGGCTGCTCTAGCAAGAAACCATCACAAAGACGCATATACACAAAGCTAAGATTTCCCCACTCATAGCACAAAACAGCCTGGTCACTGAGAACCAATGCCATAAAAATAATCTCACAAGTATTAAGTCTGTGTGCATGTGCATATGATTGTGTATGTATGTGTGTTTGAGAGACATAAAAAGCAGCAGAAAATGTTAACTGTACCTTCTATGGCGTGGAGGTGCGTACACGTGAGATATCCCACTACCCTCTGCTCCTGATGGGAGGTGCCCACGTGAACCTGCAGGGGAGCAGAGACAAACATGACACGATGTCACTCTGCTGCATTGAAACGAGCAACATCAAAGCCCGCTAAACAAGTACTGTATGTAAACCACGGCAGGTAATAACACCAGCAATTAGCTCCTACAAGGCAAGGTGAAACTTTACCAATCCCCGTGGGGAGGCAGAGTGATTACAGCAGTACATTTATTATAGCAGTTGTGGTGTGTTACATTATAGCACTGGAGAAACCTGGGAGAAAAAAACAAACAAACAAGATACCAAATATGCTGAAGCATTTGGAATCACCTAAGAAAAAATAATAATTATGCAGAATAATAAATGTAATGTAGTTATGACTTTAAATCATTATTTTATTGACTTGTGCGTAAATTTGGAATTCCATATGTGGCACAATTACATCAGGATGTGAAAGTATGTAAATAAAGCAGGAGATGGAGCATTTGTTGTTCATATGTTATAAATATGAACCATACCATACATGATACATATGGCAATAAACAGTAGAAAATATTTACATTTTTCAGACAAACAAAATAAAGGTATTACATACTGAACTGTAGCTTGTGAAAAAAGTGCAAGAAAGTTTTTTATACTATGTATAATATTCTGAGGTACCTGTATGAAAATGAAACTTCATTTGTGTGCACTGATTGTGCTCTGTTAGCTGATCTGATTGCAGGCTGCATTAGCATGCATTTTGCTGCAGTTGACTGATGTTGCTGAAAAACAAGCCAAGACACATTGAGAATAACTACAAATATACAGTTTATATTTGTCTAAGACACATGTGTCAAAGTCAGGGCCCGTGGGCCAAATCCGGCCCGCCCCCTCATTTCATGTGGCCCGCGAGAGCTTATAAATGATTTTATTGTTCTTATAAATGT
>JAUBNQ010000025.1:2196395-2213950 GCA_032353495.1 Ctenopoma kingsleyae
ACAGTCTGTGACGCACGGTCCTCATCAGAGATCGACATGAAGATTTGCAAAGAAAGATTTACCAGTTCATTTTTTTTTAAAAAGGTGCAGCTCTGCGCAATTGCCTACTTTGCTCCTATGAATGCGTCAGCCACTGCATACAGTCACAATTACAAGTGGCCCTTTGACATCAACTTTAATGGTGAAGTGGCCCGCGATGAAATTGAGTTTGACACCCCTGGTCTAAGAGAATCTAAATTCTGCTTTGCTTCTTCTTCTGTTGCAGTCATACGATCCAGTTGGGCATAGTATGGCCACAGGAAGACTTCCATAAGCTGGCCCATAAGAACAGAGTGGGATGGGCCTTAAAGACACAGGAGCTCAAACAAGTCTTTTCAGTCCAAGGCCAGAGAAGCAGTTGCATAAAGAGGCATTATAACATGTATTTGTACTTTTTAAACATCAGAATCATACAATCCTTGTATCAGTGGAGCCCCAGAATAAAGATTTCCTGTTGCTTGAGCTGGAGTTTATTTAAGCAATGTAGCTGCTGATGCTAAATGATGATGCTAACTACCTTCATCTTCTTTATGAATGACCTATAAACACATCACTTAGCTTGTTAGTCAGTCACAGTAATACTCTTGGGATGACTTGAAATCTGTTGTCTGGTCCACCATGGATAATGGCATTTGAAATACATGCTCACATAAAGATGGAAATGTAAGATGGATTGTTACAAAATGATCCACATTTTCCCTCAGGCTGAACTGAGTAATAATATTTAGAATCTTTACTAGTTTTATTTTTTTTATGTTAGCATGTTAACACACTAAACTAAGATAGTAAACATTACAGGTTATGATCATCTGTGTGTTTGTATTTTAAGCATGATATTTACTTTACTTTACTTTACTTGGCAGACGCTTTTATCCAAAGTGACTTACAAGAAGAAGACACCAGCAATAACTAACACCTAACCCCTTTCAAGATATGATGCTAATGTACAGCACGGGCCACCTAGGGCAGGGCTAGTTATGACCCTTTGTGTTGCTGTGGATTACAAATGGAGACAAATGTCCAGTCTTCACTGTTTGCATTATGAATGTCCTGTAATGGTTGCAGTCCGCTATCAATCACTGTAAAGGCAAAATGGAGGTAGAGGGTTTCTACAACAAAACCTATGGCAATCATCTATGATAGCAAGTTTCGCTCTCTATATATAATGTTCCATCCAAAGACACAATGCTTATGTGAAATGAAAAAATACCATTTATTTGGAGTGTCTGTTCTTTGTAGCTGAGAGTGATGTTCTGTACAAGAAACAGGATGACTCAATGAGCATGAGCCAAACTCAGAGATGAAGCTATTATTTTTTCAACACGTCCTCGTACACCTTCTAGATTTTTCAATACTTCTTCCCAGACCTCAATTTCTCCAGTTCCCCAGAGCAGCAGAGCGAGAGCAAAGCTGCAATAAATTCAAAATCACTTGAGATTTAATCAGACACCTTTAGCATCAGTCCTTCAGTGACACAGAAACAAGACACAAAGCGAGGCTGAAGCTGGCAGCTCTGAAGTGCCGGTGGGTGGATGCAGACTGATGCTGCTGATGATGATGATGAGGAGGAGGAGGAATAAAGGGTTGCACAAAAAGGGCGACGGTGATTGTGGGGTGGTTAGTTTGAAGTGGGAAGGCGTTTGGGTGGAGTAGATGTATAACAAAACAGACGACCCCCTGGTAAAGGTCAACCTAGATACACACTACAACCTAGAAACTGCGCATCCGGTTAAAACTGTTGAACATGCTGTTTATCCAGTTAATGAAAGCTTTTACATTTGCTGCTCTAAAAGCTTACTGTCTGGCCAAGCATTTTCCAGGAATAATCCACTGACAGGCAGAAAAACAGTACTTTCACTTTTTTGTATTTAACAGGAGAACAGCAGACCTTTTTGGTCCCAGAATCCAAAGCCATGCAAGTTAGGTGAAGTGGCTCTACATTTGTCTTTGGTGTCATGTGTGAATGTCTTTTTCTGATGAAAACAGCTGCCTGGTGTTGTTGGAAACGTTTTCATACAGAAACTGTGCCATAGTGGTGTAAGGCTAGCCCTTTGTAAAGATACCACTGGCTATACAGAAATAAAAAGCGGTGCCCCAAAGGTGCTCCAGTGTTGACACAGGACCAGTATTAGCGGATGATATAGATTTCAGATATACCAATGAATATTGGTATAAAACAATACAGATTTATGAAGTTTGAGGTGTTTTTGCCAGTTTTGTATATTTAAGATATGGTTTGGAATTTGCTTTCTTTCCTGTAGATCATACAAAGTTAATTTAAATAATTAATTCATCTAAATCTTCTACTTGTCTTTTAGACCCCATCCCAACTCAAAGCTCCTACCAACTCCTGCTCAAAGATGTTTTACCTTTGAACAGCACGCCCATATTAGAGCAGATAAATCTATCTCTATTAACAGGCTATGTACCACAGGCTTTTAAGGTAGCTGTAGTAAAACCTCTACTCAAAAAACCTACTCTTAATCCAGGGGTTTTATCCAATTATAGACTGATATCCAATCTGCCCTCTATCTCTAAAATCCTTGAAAAAGTAGTTGTGAAGCAGCTTTGTGACGACCTGCGCAGTAACAGAATTTAGGGTAAATCATAGTACAGAAACAGCACTGGTCAAAGTCACCAATGATCTTCTCTTAGCTTCAGACAACGGACTTCTCTCTATACTTGTCCTGTTACGTCCTATTAGATCTTAGTGCAGCTTTTGACACTATAGGTCATAATATTTTATTGCACTGATTGGAACATACGTATCATTGGGACTAAAGGAGCAACACTAAGCTGGTTTAAATCTTATCTATCAGATAGATCCCAATTTGTTCATGTTAATGATGAATTTTCGATGCACACACAAGTTAGATACGGAGTTCCACAGGGTTCTGTGCTTGGACTCGATTCTCTTTTCATTATACATGACTCCTTCAGGCAATATTAGAAAGGCAAACACTATTAATTTCAATTGCTATGCAGATGATACCATACTTTATTTATCTATGAAACTAGGTGAAACCAATCAATTAGGCAAACTTCAAGCATTTTTAACATTTTCCAGGCCTGAGTGTCCTGTAATTCTCTACTTCTTAATTCAGGCAAAACTGAGGTTATTCTATTTGGGCCCAAAAATCTTATAGACATTTTATCTAGTCAGATTGCCACCGTAGATGACTTAGCAAGAGAGAATATATTTGTCCTACATTAGCTTCTCTCCATTGGCTCCCTGTAAAATCTAGAATAGAGTATAAAATCCTTCTCCTCACTTATGAAGCACTAAATTATCAGGCACCATCTTACCTTAAAGACCTCATAGAACCTTATTATCCCAGCAGAGCACTTCGCTCTCAGAGTGCTGGTCTACTTGTGGTTCCTAGAGTCTGTTGTGAGTCTCCTACAGAATATCCCTTTGTCTTGTCAGATGAAGCCATCTGTGTTGAACACAGTGCATGAGAAGTCTACCCGGGTCCTAATCACATTGTAAGTATTGTTTCTCTACCAACAACCCCAGCAGCTGTTCACACAGTAGAACATCACCAAAAAATTAAAACCTAGCGTGTTAATGTTTCAGCCGTGTATATATTGCCACAGCATGTCCACAGTACAGTGATGAAGCTGAGGAATGTTAAACATAATCTGGTCTGGTCAAAAATACAAGCAAGGGAAGAAGGTTTTAAAGAACAGAATGCTTGTTGCATGACACTTTCATTTAAGATTAATTCATGTCCTCAATAAATGAGAAAATAAATCACCATGCATGTCTCTGGAGTATTTGCCACAGTGTTAAAGCTCCCTACTTAGGAGAGACTTTCATTTAGACCAGTGGAAACTGATTGCCAATAATGGGATGGCTGTTTTGGCTTGGTATCAGTGCAGAGCCCCTAATGAAAAATCCTAAAAGCCACAATAAAGCATTAGTCTAATTAGTTGGAATGTAATGCCAAACACAAAGCTAACATTGCAGACTGTGATAAAGTAAACACACCGCACAGCAAAGGCCATACATTCCCTCTGCAGATTTGTGGCACTAATTCAATTACTCATAATGGAATGGGTGTCTTATAAGAATGGGTGGACTAGAAGAGCAGAAAAGATGGTATCAATATGTTAACAGATCTCAAACTGTTGCATAATATGTGAGTCTGTGGTTTGCTGATACCACCTGGCTGAGGAACTAGAAACCTGTAGCTTATGCTTTAACTTCCATATTACTATACATAAGAAGTATCACATCCTCAATAATACATATTTAAAGGAATACTTTTTTATTGAGAGTTAAATGAGAAGACTATTACCGCGCTCATGTTTGTAAAGAAGGTATGGAGATAAATAAAAAATATTTAGTTTGAGTAAATCTCACCACAGGGATTATTAAAATTTAAAACTCCTCATTCCTCTCATTTCTGTTACTCCCTACCTCTCTGTCTTCCTTCCTCTCCTCTTTTTTTTCCATCTGCATGCCACACTCTGGATTAATATTTCAGGGGCTTATCTATGCTTCAATAGGTGTGTGTGCACCCTGAAACTGACAAGAGGCCTGAGGGGCCCGCGTGCGCATGTGTGTCATACCCATTCATCCATAGACTCAAATGTGGCCGTGTTTATATCATCTGTGATCTATACAGAAGATGAAGTTCAGATAATGTCAGCTAATTGGAGTTGTGTGAATTGCCTTGACTGGAAGTGATTTATAGTGAAATCAGTAGAAAGTGTTTTTATCCCTTCTGCTCTGGATGAGTAAAAATAACATGAATTGAAATTAACTGCATTATTTTACAACTAAAATGGAAAATGAGTCAGAATGCAGGATATGAGATTCTAAAGCTTCCTCTCATTACAGATCATTGAGATAGAACTGAGCAGAAATTAAATGAGTTGCGAGAGAGAGATTTCACGCTGGAAGCCAATAAGCTATACGCTGAGATATACATGCCTGCTTATGAAACCTTGAAGGGATGCTGTAATATATTTTCTTAACTATCAGATGAGGTCAGAGCCCAGATTTCACCTCACATTACATGCATGCTTTTGATTGCCTTGACTTGAAAACCAAGCAGCTAAATTGTTATGATGGGTGACAGAGGAGCTGTGGTTTTCCAGATTAACTAAACTATAGACATCCAGTCTTTTCACTCTCAGCATGATGGGGAATACAGTGCAGTCAAATGTATTTCACTGCTGTAAATCCTATATGGTGTAAAAGATTTAATAGTGTTGGGACAGAATCAAGCATGTTCTTTTTACTGCACCAGACAATTTGTTAATTACCTTGAAGAACACTGAAGTCCAAATAATATATCAACTGTTTGCATCCTGTCCATGATATACATACTGTACAGTATATTAAAAAGCTGTTTTTTGTCTTTTGGACACTTTCAAGTCAAGTCTAAAATTATTAGATTAATTATAGAGGTTAAGATCAGCTCATTTCTCTTGTAAATAGGGGTGAGCTCAAGACAAGTTACGAGTTTGTAGAGACTATATATATGAGAGGCTAGGGATAAATTATCTTTATGTGTTTAGATTTGAGGACGTGTGTCTATACCAAGTCAATCAAGAAAGTTCAATTTGAATCTCAAGTCTTGGTTTTCATGTTTTACAAATTGAAAGCCTTTCATTAGTAGCTTGCTAATAGCATTTCTGTTCATTCCACCCAGAAGCCAGGTCCAATTAAAAAGTCAGGTCTTCAGTTTAGTTTTTTTTAAAATTGTGACTTAAGTGTTTATGTATTATTACCCTGGCCGGTGTTTGAAGCAGTTTTGCACTGGGATGCATGTTGAAATTGAAAGTAATTAGTTTCAATAAATTGAACTGACCTCAATAGTCAGTGAAGGTTCATCTGATCATTAACGCTCAGAGGTAGATTTGGGGAATTCTCCCATTGAGTTCCATTCTATCCAATCTAGTTTTGAGCATGTCCCTGTTTTGAAGCCTAATCTAGTAATGCATTCTAACTCTGTATTTACAGACACACAGACACACACACACACACACACACACACACACACACACACACATACATACACACACACACACACACACACACACACACACACACACACACACACACACACACATACATACACACACACACACACACACACACACACACACACACACACATGCACACACAACTCTTCAACCATGCACTTAGTAGTTTGAAATAATTATAAGAGGGGATAAATGTTGAGACTGAAAAGCTTTAATTACAGAACCAGCATTGGCGCTCTTTAGGGAAACATTTTTTAATTAATATCCTATCTCTTCCTCCCTCTCTCGTTCCCTCACACACATTCTCTCTCTAGCGCATTACATCTCCACAAGAGACCATTCAGATTTATATTGCTGACCTGCTGCTGCTCTCCAGGTAAATACATCCATGGGGAAAATATGAGAATGTGTGCATGGCTACGATTTGAATTTGTTAAAGATGAAAATCATATAAAAAGTATAGTCATATAACATGCTTATAATCTGCAATCACGCAGTGCATTTAACAACTGGTTACCATTATTGTACTATAATGGTTTGGCTAGGTTTAGGCACAAAACTACAGGTTAAGATGCCTCATACTGGAATCCAGTGTTGGTCTCCTGTGGGGAATGCTAGGTTTGGTGGCCCAGCCACTCACCTCCTCTAAAGAATGACATTGTGACTCTAGACGTGCAGAACTACTATACAGTACTGTTGGCATAACTGATGTGTATACAGTTGTACAGACTTTGTGTATGTTACAGGAGCACATGGGTGGGAACTGTCATATTTAGAATTTAATATTTGGAATTTTTGTGCAGTTTTTACAAATAGTTTATACATATGTGGCTCCTAATATTTGAAGCTTGATGATTATAGTGGGTCTGAAATAAACAACTGAGCATATAGGACAGACATTGATAACTAAGGTCAAACAGATGAATAACTGAGCTTCTTGAAAACTTCTGTTACTGTACCATCTGACAGACTGCGTGAGCAAGTTAACCTGCAAAAGCACCAAACTAATGAGCTTTTATAATCAAACACAAAACAGAAACATGGAGGATTTAAGGGATTACCAATTTAACAATGACTTCTGACCAAGCATTCTTGTTTTTGTTTGATAAGAAAGAACAAACACAGTGTGGTAGCTGTGCGAAGAAACACAGTATGAACATCAGGTACATCAAATAAACTGCATCTAATGAGATGCAGCCCAGCTGTCAGCCAGTGTCGAGCAGTAATGAGCCAGAATGACCAAAGGTTCCTGGATGGAGAAGCGAGGGTTCACATAAAGATAGTACTTTGGAAAACCGCCAAGCTGTCTGGAGGACGGAGAGGGACAAGAAATTAACAGCAGGCACATCAAAGCCTGCAGCTTGCTGGGAGACAGGCAGGTTGTAAGGAAGAGCCAATGCTGAACACCTTTCTATTGATGAGAACAACAATAGGCAGTGCAGTCAGAGCGTAATGTAGTAAGAAATAAACCGTGAGGCTCTAAAAGCTCCTTCAGTATTGATGGTTAGAGCAAAATGGCTCTTAACTGCATCTCAAATGTCCATTTGAACTCTGCCCCCTTTGATTCGCTTGCTTGGATATTTGATAGCAGCACAGTTTAAACCTGACCCATGAAGACATTTCTCCAGTCTGCGCCAGCTTGTGGTGGCATCAAAGCTGGAAAATAACTGAATTTATAGAACTGACAGACATAATAACTCAATGGGTAGAGCAGATGTCTATGAAACTGAGGATGAGCGGTTCGATTCCTACTCTGCATCAGTGAAACCAGGACTGAACCCTTAACAAGCACGAGAAACAGAAACTGGACCATCTGCATGTCAACTCAGCAAACTTAATCTTCCAGAGAAAGCTAGTAAGGGGAACGGAGTTCATTTTAACAAACTATTATTGAATGAGATTTATTTCTCACAATGAGCACTTGTAAACTTTTATTTTTATTTCTGGAAATTACAGCTTCAAATAAGGCCTGTTGAGACATTTATCAATTCTCCTGGGCTCCCCGGCTTGCGTGTGGCTAAATGACCATTTCCTGGCAATAAGGAGAATCATTTTGTTTAACATTGTTTGGTTTGGTTTCCCTCTCTGTCAGCTGGGAGCATACTGTAAGCAGCTTGCGTTGAGACAGATACATGCCAGCTGGCATGTCAGAGAGACCTGGAGTGACCTCCAATAGAAGGAGGTGGTGAAACAGGGATGCGAGGCCTGCTTGTAAGCTGCGGTGACAGTCAGCGGGCAGTGGGGCTAACAGGACCAGACTGTCAGCATGCAAGCTGTGATGAAGTGTGTCTTTATTAGATCCAGTAGACATAAGAGTACAAACATCAACAAGAGATCATACACGTCACATAAAGCGGCTTTATCACAGTAGGAAGTGGAGAAACTCTAAATTCACATCCTGACAATCACAGTATGTGGCTGATTAATGAATGCACAGACCGTCAACATTCATCAGAGGGGGATGCACACATGCAGGCCCACACACACACACACACACGCACACAAACAATGACACATAGACACACAACAGTTGCTCGCTTCATCACTGATTCATGGCACATTGTCGGTAAAAGCGCTACACTGTGCACTACAGCTTTTGCTCTCCAGGAAGAACTGTGTGTTTCTTATTATACCGGATGGAGATTCAGATACAGTTCAACAGAAGCATGACTCCAGCTCACATAAGTAAATGTACACTGGCAGCTGCTGCACAAATCCCATCACTCTGCAGGAGGCCCACATTAGTGCAGGCTGGAGCCATGTCATAAACACTTCCTGCTTCCTGGGCTGGTAGAGTAGAACTACTATGAAAGTGCCTCCACTATGCATTAAGGCTGTGTGTAATGTCAGTTCATATCTGTATGAGATCCGTCTTACTGCTGAAGTTGCCTAATAGAAAACTCAGGACATATGGTAGGAGAGGTCGATGACATTCCTGCATAGACTGCAATAGCAAACAAAGTGGTTTATACCAGATTTATTTATTTAGGAGATCATCATTTGTCATCTGCTGTCCTCTAACTAACTAGTTTTGGAGGGTCCAAACACTAGTTAGTGCACAAACTGTGTGAACATAGAAAACAGAGAATGGAGGACAAGGAATTAAAGAGATATGGATGCATTGAATATCTGAAGCCAGGTGAATTATATTTTTTTTATTTGATTTAGAACTGGTCAATATCAGTTCTTAAAATCCAAGACACATTTGTGCCTTTTCTCAGTGTATACATACATCTGCACTATATGCTGTGTATCCAGTGGTTGGTTGGTTGGTTGGGGCTGCATGCTGTGTAGAATGTCTACTTTGTGCAATGAACATTACTCCAATGAGCCAAAAAGTTCAAGTAACACTAAAAAAGTAGCAACAATGATAGATGCATTCTGAACTGCTTTGAGTCGTGACAGTAAACTAGTTAGTTTACCTACATATCATCATCAGCAAACATTAGGACTGTTTTAATGGCACATTGTGTTTGCTAATTTAAAAGGCTAAATGATTCTAGAAACTCATTTGAAAACACTTCTGATGTAAATTAGTACATTTCTAAGTGACACCAAATTTTTGAATGGTAGTGTGCATTATCTGTGAGAGTGATCGATGTGTATGTCGAAGAGAAGCCATCTCCAACTATTTCTCATTTATTCAGTCTGTCACTGCTGGGGAGCTAACGTTAATTAATAGTTGCCTGCAGATATGCTGCTGTCAACCCACATTATTTAGCTGAAGCATCTGCTGCTCACAGTCCATATGTAGTTATATGGGTAAGAATTATTGCTTTTTTAAAGATGCATAATTGTAGATTTGTATTATTCTTGTCATGTGTTGTCACTTTTGTCAATTTTTTTTAGTTAGCATCACTTCATAAACACAAACTATACACTGTGAGCCTTGTGTAATTTCTGTGGTGCATGTACTGTATATGCCACAATGACAGATGTGCGAATAGATGTAAGTGGAGTGTTTTTACCAAGTACTGTGATCAACCTGTGGATTCTTCATCTCATCTACGTTGTGGCAACAGTGCGGCAAACAAATGGGTTTTGAAATGAAGCAGACGGATTTTGATGTATCAACATTTACAGTAGGAAGAGGATTAGAAGTGAGAATAAGATTTTTGGATGCTGAAATTTTCTTCACAAATGTAAGATAATTTAGTATAAATAGACTTAATGGGCAGATTCAATTACCACCTTGCCAAAGCTACAGATATTAGCATCAGAGATGATGCATTGATCATCATTGATGCATACGTGATTAACTTTTGTCTGAAACAGCACTGAGCCACATTTCTTCTGCGAGAGAACTATAAAATTAGGTCCACAGTGGTATTAAGGTCTAATTCAGATCAGTCTGAATCTGATTATTTTCCCTGTTGCATCCATAATGCGAAGAGAAAGGCAGACTTTTTAGTTCAAGAATTCCATCACAAATATGGTAGTAAATTAACAGTAAAGTAAAACCTCTTACCTTGGCAAACAGCGCCCCCTTGGCTGCCAGTGCGTCCTCCCCTCTCCCGTTGGGGTAGCATTCGTATCGTGCATCCAGGATGGGGTAACGGCTTGCTAGCATCAGGCCACTGTTCAGGAATTTGAACCTGGAGCAACAGCCTTTCCAGCCATACCGCCCGACATCACTCAGCACATAGGGAAAGTAGCGGTGCAACTGCCGCCGCAGTCTAGTCGTCGATCCGTGGTCAAACACTTCCTGTAGGGCGAGGAAATCCAAGTTGGCAGGGAAAAAGGCAGAGATCTCGTGGTCAAACGTCTCATCCCCGTGGCGGCGTTTTCGTCCTGGGCGCTTGAAAACTGACGTGCGAGGAACATGAGAGAGAGTATTATTGCAGTATATACCTATGCCGCTGTCACCTCCATGGTAACGAGCGAGGGACTCCCTGGAGGCAGTCATGCTGCTTGTGTCTACTCCTGCCTGCTCCCCAGGCCGATGGTTCCCTGTTTCAGCCTCCTCCTCCTGGGGCTCTGGTTCCGGAGCACTGATGCTGATCTGAACCCCTGAGGCATGAAGTGGACAGTCTGTGGGCTTTGGCTGGGTCCCTTCCCCGTGCATGGGGCAATCGTGGTGTCCAGAGCCACTTTGTGGCCCTGTGGAATGCATGGGGCAGTCTGGAGATTCCCCTGAGGTGTGAACAGGACACTCTGAGCTGTTGTTAGCACCTACAGAGTGGAGGGGGCAGTCTGCCGTGGTGTCAGCTCCATCTGGGTGAAGGGGGCATTCAGAGGAGCCCTGGTCTCCTGCAGCAGGGTGAACGTGGCAGTCAGTGGAACCTGAGGGGTGAACCGGGCACTCGGTGAGGGGTTCAGTTTCAGTGTCAGCTGGGCCGTTGGTGGTGTGTGTTTGGTCTGGACGCTGGTCCAGAGAGGAGGTACGACGGAAACCTGTGGCAAGGCTGCTGAAGGATGCCGCACTGATGAATGGAACAGAAGCAAACAACCAAAGGAAGGAAACAAATATTACCTTTTTAAAACTGCATATAAAGATTTATGTTTTACTCCAGCCTGACCAGAAGAATGCACCCCTCACCTGATGGAAGTGTTGGTAGGTGAGTCGATGTAGATTTTAATCTGAGGCCGATTGGCACCGTTGCAGATCCTCTTCCCCAATTCACGGGCTCTCCTGTGGGTGTCTGACAGGTTGTTGAACCTGGCCAAGGAGTCAGGCAGCAAGCACACGTTGGCACTGCAGAAACAGAAACTTCTTCCCTGCGGCCTCCATTCCCCAGTACCTACAGCCTCTGGCCCTGCCTGACCCTGCTCGGCCTGGTGTTTGTCTGGTCTGAAAAGTAGGAAAGATGATATCATATTAAGTCAAAAAGAAGCTATTGAGCACACAAATACAACTCCATAATTAATTAAACGAAGCCCACATTTTAGGGAATACACTTATTCACTTTATTTACGTTCTTGTGTCATATTTTAAATATGATGTGATGATATAGTGACTTGTTAGCTCACATAGCCTAGACTATTTCCTCTGGAAATAGTTCCAGTTCAAGCTGTATCTGCCTGCTTTCAGTCATCATGCCAAGCTAAGCTAACCAGATGATGGTTCTAGCATCATATTTATTACAGTTTCTGATACCAAACGTTTTTGAGAATGTTTCTGCATATATAAAGTAGATAACAACGTAGAAACTTTCACTAACTTAACATACTGGAAGTGGGAGTCATAATTGCATCCCACTGTTTCTTCCAGTAACGCATAACCATAGTTTTAATTTCATTTTCTCACACACTGCTGACTCAAGGATCACTGCTCTTAGGTCTCATATTATTAAAACAGCTGGCAGCCATAAAATCCAATAAATTGTTAATGATGAGACAGGAATATAATAACTGGAAACAAACGTAGGAAAACAGCAAACACACATTTAACACTGTTAAATATGCTATTTCAAAGCTGGTGCTTATGATAGGGAACCCCATGGTTGGGTGTCTAATGAGCAAACTACTTATATTAGATAATGACTTGCATGACCTTTTGAAATCTCCAAACCTTAGACCAGCTGGCTATGTAGATATCAAATACAGAACCTCAGATTAATTTATAAATCCATTTTGATGTGGAGTGTAGGAGAAACAAGATAAGCAATCAGACTGTTCCTCAGAAGCAAAAACCAATGATGGCTGAGTGAATATGCTTACCCAGGTATAAGATGAGTTCATATTGATGACGGAGGAAAAAAGTTAATTGTTAATTACAATATGTTTTTTACTAAATGAAAGTTTTCTTTCAATCTTCAGTATATCTTAATATACAGTAACATGGATAATTTATGTAGCTCTTACTGTCTCAACACTGGAACTGGGAACGAAACAGCAGCACCACTGATGAATATGAGACAGTTTATTAGATCAAGTTGATCAAGTGGATTTGTTTGTGTTTCCCTGTTGAATTGAAGTGGAAGGAAAGTAACAAAATGATGAAAATAGACCATGCAATATTGTCTAGTCACTGCAACTTATCTGTACTGTCCCTGAACACCTCACACCAGAGATACTGCTGCTCCTGGAAGTGGGAAGTCTGCAAAAATGACTGCTAAAGACTGTGCAAAGCAATTCCCTGGTGTTCTGCATGAAAGCAGGGGTAAACTGTTTTTCACTCTGCGCAATGTTGTTTTAGATTGACGTCCATTTTTCAGCCAGAATGACTGAAACATGACAACAGACAATCACTGTGACAGAGGCTGTTACATCCAGATTTATGGAAGTGCTGAAAAAATCAAGATGAGTGACAGTGAATGAGTTGTTAGTGGTAACATTAATGTAGTCTAAATCACAAAGTGATGGAGGTGTGCTTGCATTTTTGGATGACCAACTGTGTGTGTGTTACTTCAAACACTCAGAACAATTAATAATTAATTATCTTTTTAGTAATAAACCTTTTTTTCTCTACTGAGCTTTTTGAAGTCATAATCCATGCCCTTTATTTTAATATTCACTGTCTCAAACACAGATTTCTTCATACACAGTTGCTGACCTTTTCTGTTGAAGTTTCATGCACATTCAAGCCTTGGAAGTCCCCTAACATTAGTCAAGTTTCCATTCAAATGAAGGGCAAATTTTAACCAAATTTTCTTCTTTGTTTTGCAACCTGACAACAAGACATATAGTAGTGGTGCCAGTTTAACTAAAATAAACACAAACCTGTGGTAGGTGTACAGGTAGGGCTGGCGGACGGCCTGCAGGGGAGCCCAGATGATGAAGCCCAGCAGAGCAAAAGGCAGAGAGGCAAGGAGGAGGAGGAGGTACAGGGGTGCAGAGATCAGGACACACAGAGTGAGGAAGGAGCAGGGGTCCTGGGAGCGCTGGCGCTTCTCCAGCGAGGTGGCTACGCAGGAGGCCAGAAGCCGGTCCAGGAGCCAGTAGCAGGGGAACACCAGGCTCCATGACAATCCATCCAGGAAGTGCAGACAGGCACTGGAGTAAGGGGTGGCGTGGAGAACCATCTCTTTCCTTCTATCTCTCTCTCTTTCTTCCTCTCTGTCACTTTCTCCTCACCTCACACGCTCTGTCCACAGCCACATAAACTCTTTAAACAAGCGAGAAGTAATCTGTCCCAGAGATTACATAAACAGAATTAAATAAAACATAAATCAGATTCAAATGTAGGCCCTCCCCCCTCCTTGGAGAAAGGTACACTACATGGTTTGGTGATTTTTATCTTCTCAGGCAAGCTTGTCTTGATCTGACTACCCCTCCCTCAGCAATTACACCCTCTACAGAAGGGGTCAAGGAGCGCAGTCTGGACGCAGGAGGTTGCCATGATGAGAGCCTTTGCCTTGATGACAGATGTATGATTGCGTGGACTGA
Organism: Ctenopoma kingsleyae; assembly: GCA_032353495.1. Taxonomy (NCBI): domain Eukaryota; kingdom Metazoa; phylum Chordata; class Actinopteri; order Anabantiformes; family Anabantidae; genus Ctenopoma; species Ctenopoma kingsleyae. The sequence continues at coordinate 2,210,760 of JAUBNQ010000025.1, forward strand.
AGCAACATCGGATGGCTGCCATTAAACATCACTATTTCGTCAGGACCTTGAAAGGAGATGGGGGAGAAAAGAGAAGCAGATAGTGAATGATTTGCATTATGGACCTCATTCATTTCAAAATGTTGTGCGACAGAAATGTTCCATTTCCCAACACCAGTCAACTTCAGTAACTTCCAGCTGTGGCCATCACTTTTTAGTGTCCCCCTGGAAAGTATTCGACTATTTCCACTGTTGTGTACTATTTGCAGCACATATCAGCATTTGGTTGTGTTTTCTCTTTTATATAAAGACACTGAACCTGTGTTTCATATTGGGTTTTTTTTTCATATTGTTGTATTGTTATTTGCATGTTTTCTCAAGTCACAGTGCGTCAAGATCTCAGGGCCATTGTACAACTAGTACCAATCTTTCCACCCCTTTTCCAAATATTTTTTAGGTAGTTCTTTTTTAAATACATTTTTTATTATACATTTTTTATATATTTAAGCTTGATTGATGATGATTTAATGGAAACAGAATTTGCCAAAAACCAGTTAATTGCAAACACCTCGGCTACCTAGCTGCTCCAAGCATGCATGAAAACAAACTGCAGTGTTTCCCACATTTATGAAAACAAGCTAACATCAGTCTACATACATTTTTAAAGACGACCAGTAAATGTATTTCTCAAAAATGTGTAGGGATGATGAGTATACATCTCAACTCAAGCTATAGAGCGAACAAAGCTTTGCTATAAAGCTAATATTTAAGTTGCCAACTTGTTAAGGCAGAAATACAAATAGAAAGTATTTCACTGCAGTAACAACCACAACCTTCTACCACATTTTAATAATTAATGTTCCTTTTCTAATAGGAAATGGGCTGTTAAAACAGGTCCTACAAGTACAGGTCATAGAATTTTACCAAAAGGTTGGTGATCAGTGTTTCACCAACCATGTCTGTTTCAAAGATTGTACGACTTCACCAGAAACTAGAGCCACTAAATGATTTTCAACTGTCTTTGAGACCAACACGAGCCAGAGTGGCAAGAGAATCGATTGCCCCAGCATGAATGATTAATGAAAAGATTAATTCATTCATGTCAACAAGCGGGGGTTTAAGAAGGCACAATGTTGACTTTAATGTAACCTCACATACCCCACAGGGACCAACAATACACCAGCCTGAGCTTTTAAGTTAACACACTGTCTCGTCTGAGGCACAGCAGAATGACTCTGTGATCCATCCAAGCATACAGCTGAAACTTGCCATATGTTATAAGGCTACACATGTTCCACACACATCCTAACTACTATTGGTAGCTGTGGAACAACTAATGGAACAGCTGTCCAATAATACTGTGCCATAGCTTGTAATATACATCAATAAGCTGCTGATGGTTTTAATGTTCCATTAACATTAAATCAATGTAGTCTTCATCCAAAAATGTAAACATCAGAGATATAATTTTTGACTTTGTATGCAGTGATCACCCTGCACATCTTCCCAATTAGAAATAAACAGACACAAAGATGACACATGGTCTGTCATACATTAGTTTAGCATCCAGAGTCTGTTCTTTCACCTTTTCAAGACAGAACACTTTCAAACAAAACACCACTGTGGGAGCCACTTATCATTACGCGCCGCTATTTTCTCCCAAAACGAGACTCTTTTGTTAGACAAGCTCATTCTCCAAATAGCACATCTCCATCAGAATAACAATAATCACTGTCTCCTCTATCCCAGTAATCTTCTTCTGCACAGTCAAAACCTTTGTGTACAGTAATGATTCATGTTGTGACAGAACAGCTGCCTGTTTAGTAAGATGGCTGACTTGCCGCCTGCTACTGACTGACTTTCTGGTGTGCTGGTTGACCGTGTGAGTGATGACAAGGTGACCCTGCTGACTCACCACTGGGCCTGACTGGCTGACTATCACAATGCTTTGCTGTCTGAATGGTTTTCTGGCACCACAGAATTTGGATAAATTCTAGGGCATCTTGGCTGTTTGCGATGTCCTGAAGACAGAGGTTATGACATATAGGCAGCATACAGGTGTATTTCAGATAGCAAATATGACTGTGATGGTATTCAATTAACTTCTGATTATGAGTTTAGCAACAGAGGACTGATCAGGAGAGAAAGTCAGTGAATTAAAAGAGGAAGCAAACAGAAGGCTTACCTACACAGACTCTAATCCAGACAAATTCACTCATTGCACTCCACTGCTGCCTGGGATTTAAGCTGCAATTTGCAGCCTTTCCTCATTAAAATTAATTATTATGGCTCACTGTTTTAGACTTCCCCCAAAACAAATGAATAATTAAAAAGAAGTTCAGTTTAAACTGTGTCATTTGACTTGTTCTCCCAAAAACATTTTTTATTGCCTTTTGGTAAAGGACACTGTTCATCACAAGGTCACCTACTGGTGAGTACAGATCAGAGATGATTGCATTAGTAAAGAAAATGAAATGGACAGAAAATACCAAACTGCTTGTGATGCTGCAGACCAGTCTCTCACAATGAAAGTGAAAAAACAAAACAAAACAAAAACCCAAGATGGTTCTCTGATTGCTTTATTTTTACCTGTATGTGTGAATTATTTATTTTTTAATCCTATATTCACTTCTGTATACACTGAAAAGCTACTAAGTGGGTCCTGAGCTAAAGGAATAGTCTGACATTTTAGGAAACACTCTAATGTGTTTTATTGCAAATTGCAAAATCATTGCAATTGCAAATTTACAAAATTGACACCACTCTCACTGTTTTAGTTTAGCTTAGCATAAGAACTGAAATCAGAACAAAACAATTAGTTCAGCTCCATCTATAAGAGAATGTCAAGGTAGCAATACCCCGTAAATCAGGGGTTTTCAAGTATTATTTAAGGAGGTCCAGATAGAGAAAATGTCCTCATGTCCGGGTCCACAACATGATCATGTTTAAATTGCATTACTATGTAGTTATACATTAATATTCATTTATATTCATATAGAAAGAGAAGTAACTTGCCATCAAGCTTTAATTCAATGCCATTTTAACAATATTCCAATACAGCTCTGGATAAATAAGAAATAAATAAGAAATAAATAAGAAAAAAGCTGAGCACTGTCAGACACATCAGTGAATCAACTACAGCTCAGACTATGGAGACTTATACATGTCTTCATGCAGCTGATCTAACATCTCTGGTTAATACCTCACTCTTC
>JAUBNQ010000025.1:2217889-2231354 GCA_032353495.1 Ctenopoma kingsleyae
CACACACACACACACACACGCAAAGGCCAGTGACGTCACTCTGCTCTCAGCATGCTCTGGGGACTTCTGTTGTCATGGTGACCTAGTCACATGCACTTAGTGACTATACTAGTGTGTCTGCCTGTCAGTGTACAGAGAACACACATGGGCACATTCAGGACACAGCTTTGGGTTCTCACAGAGTAGTGTTTGCAGTGTCTATGTGTACAAGCAGTGCATATGTGTACAAGCAGTGCATATGTGTATAAGCAGTGCATATGCGTATAAGCAGTGCATGTCATGTTTCATTTATGTTTAATGGCCCAACAGGGGATTTACTCGAAAGAATTAATACCTGTATGACATGTTCTCCCCGTGATGCTTATTTTCATATCAATTAAGAAATGTGTTTTTCAGTGGCTTCTCATTTCCATCAACGGCGAAGCAATCTGAACTGATATCAGGCCTATGGGAACTGATGGGGTGGAACAAAAACTCCCATGAGAGCTCTGGCTTTTCAGACAGACGGGATAAACTATTAAATTTATCAACAGCCAGAGGAGAACCTACAGCTAATTACCCTCAATATTTCACAGCTATATTATAACTCGTCTCATGAGGTCTGTGTTTATACGGCGTGTGGTTAGATTGGAAACCACCAGCAAACACAATGAATTACTGGTGGAAATATGTGTTATGTGCTGCTGTACACGTTAATGTGTGTTCTCTGCGTTTTCTGCTAAAGTGGCACAGCTAAGATCAGGTTCAGTACTATGGCCAGCCAGAACACCCACTGTAAACAGTACCGGCCTTTCGGCTAACTTTCATGGCTGAAAAAGCACTTTCTGTGGGACATGTCTGCACGGGTACTGAGGCTGGCACTGGCTGTTCCTGAAGCCAGTGCAGCTGGCTAGTGCTAAGTGCTTAGTTTAGCACACATACGAACTACAGTTGCTGTGTGTGGGTGTGTAGAGGCTGGTGTATCTCTGGAGCAGTTAATACTAGTGCAGCTGGCTAGTGTTAGCGCTGCCCTGGGGGTCATGAGCTGATGGGCTCTTGCTTGTTCAGGTGTTCGCAGCGGCTAGTGATATTGCTGCTGCGGTAGCCGTGGTTGGTGCTGGTTTGAGTGCTTCTGCCGATGTTGACATTCTTGCTGAGACAGTGGAAGGAACGCTAAATATGTAGGAGCCCAACACAGTTGGCCAGTTATTGACTTCATACAGCGAAAAAAGTGTATTTGCCGGACTGAAATCTGGGTGTTTCATTATCAGTCATCATGGAAAAACACATTAATTAAACCAGGAAATGCATAATATGACCCCTTTAAGCCATAAAACATGTGTCTATATACCCATGCTGGCTATACTGTGAGGAATGGCGGTGCTTATCATAATGCTAACATCAGTATGCTTACATGCTCACGACAATGCTAACGTGTTTATTATGTGTGGTGTGTTAGCATGCTAAGATTTGCTATTAACTGATACTAAACCCACGAGGCTGATGAAGCAAATGTTTTAGCCATAAGCAAAGACTCAGGACAAATGAACTGACCTGATTCTGTTACTAAATTATATTCAAGGGGCTTTGAATTTTCTAAAGCAAAATCTAATGGCAATCCATCCAAATATTATGAACATTTCAAATCCCAATGCCTCAAAGGCACAAAATTGGGTGCCATGTGGTGCTTGTTGAGCTATTTCAGTGTAGACCAAAGTATTTGGAAAACAGACCAACTGACAGATCCACATTCCTAGAGCCATACCACTACTTAAAAAATGATAAACTTCACTGAGTTATGTTCAACTCACATAACTCAGTTACATGTGACCTGTTGTTTAGGTTTGAGTTTTCAGACTGTGGTGTAGGCAACACACAGTAACAACAGAAATTAGTTAAATTAAGAAATATGAAGTTGTGTTTATAGTCCCACTAGGACTCTTCTTTGTCTAGTATTGAAAAAGAGTTGCTTCTCTGATTGGACATTTGTGGCCTAGTCTTTGTCTGCTGATATACAGTATTGTATTCCTACCATTAATAGTGCTTTTTAGTTTGCACTGAACTCTGTCAGAATTAAATATGTGCCTCTGGTCACTGACACTACAAAAAATACTCTCACTCATGGGTTTGTGCTAACAGTTCTGTTTGCACCTAATTTTATGAAAAGGGAGGTTGAGGCCTTGAGGGTGTTAAAGATGTAATATTCACACGCTCGCTGTGTTGTTATTAAATTAATTTACAGCATCCCCTAAACTTAAAATATCTGTGAGCATCTTGAGCTATCAAGCAATCACACCCTCCTCCTCTCTCTCTCTCTCTCTCCGACTCCCTGTCTCCTCCGTCAGTGTAATTGTGGTTGTATAACATGGTTAGTGGTAGAATCATTCTGAGACACAATGTAATCAGGGTGGTAATTCGATCAGGACCTGCTGCCATCTGCTCTTGAGGAACACTGCTTCTCTCATGACAACAAATGAACTGGACATGGCTGATTCACAGTAGGAGGGCACGCCATCAGGTTTGTGCAGAGTAGTTAAATATTTTTTGTGGTTTATAAAGTACTGCAATGAAAAGTTAATACTGCCTATACAAAAGTACATTTGGGGCATTTTAACTGTTTTAACTGTAAATCACAAAAGCTAACATAATGTTCAATGTAATGGCTGATAAGAACAAATATATCCAGAAAATATACTAATACAGTCAGAAATAATAGAAAGTATACATATAATTTGGAACAAATGAGTTAGAACGTCATTGAAACGGTCCTGTAACTAGCTTTGATCCTAACCCATGACTTTTTGTTTGATGTCTCCTTGATGTCTCGGTCAAACTCTCTGGCTCCCTCTCCTACTTTCACCCTCTCGCTTTCCTGCTCATGATGTCATAAATCACTCTGGAAAGCAGCACAGCATCACCTCTGTACTTTTACATAACTCAAAGGCTGCTATTAGAGCCTTCCAACCATTAACCTGCTTTTGATTACGTCATCAGGTGCAAATGGCAGCCAACATGAATTGTTAGCACAACAGAGTACCTTTACGCAGTAAAGTCAGTATCCCAGCAGTGGATGAATCCACATTTGATGTTCTACATGCAGTGCTGATGTTTAGTGATAATGCAGGAAGTCATGCGCTCTTTATGCAGTGAGGCAGAAGGTTATAGTCATATAAAATGGATGGTAGAGACAGGAAAGGTTGAGAGTGTTCACGTCATCAGGACGGCTGTATGATTACAGAGTCATGTGAAGATAAAAATACTGTGCACTGACAATAAAGAACCTTACTTAAAGGTCTTTGGCTAATGTTTTGTTTTCAGGAACTTTCATATCATTTCAACTTGAGAAGTTAAGAATAACTACTATGCTTCATTTTTTATTAACCACATTTATTTTTTCTTTTATTAATCTTAAATTTAGTAAAGTTTTGTTTGTCTTAAACCTTAAACATTTTCTAACATTCCTATGTTTTGGGTGCATAACCCTAACCATTGAATTAAATTCACACACCTAACCACACATTAAATGTGCAATGGCAGCTGTAGCTTGGGTTTTCGGGTTTGGTTTCTACCAACTCCTGAGGGGAATTTAAGTTTTTTTAGTTCCATTACAGTAGGTTCACCAGGCAGCTGCTAACTTTGTGGTTTAGTGCTGGACAGGTAGTGTAGACGTGTAGTGTATCTCAGTCTGTCTCAACCTGACCCTCGTCACTGTAAGTCTGCACTCTGGTACCATTTTGGATTTTGGTTAAAGATTTGTCGATGTCAGACTTATGAACGAGAACTGAATAAGGATTCTGGATTTTGGATGACATGAGCATCTGATGTGTAACTTTGGATTTGGACTGGGATTGCGTTTGGATGTGCGTTTATTAACCAGAAGATGGGCTGGCTCAACCAATCTCCAATCTCAACCATTCAGCTCCTCTTTGTCCCCCAACACTCACTTCTTTCATTTTACAGCCATCTTAACCAGCCTGTTGTATCTTTGCATTTCTGAGTCACAAGCTAAAAATAAATCATATCACAACTATTAATTGTAGCTAGAAGTTACGGAGGGACATTAACCAAATGTTAGGTGTGTTGTACGCATGTTGTGGTTTGTGTTTTCAGAAAACCCAAAATGAATTAAATCCAGTTCAGAAAATTATTTTATTAAAGGTGTAAGGGTAACCAGGTAAATTGCATCCTGCTAATTACTGTGTTCCATAATTTATGGCAGTCTCTTAATAGTGCACTAATTTCCAGGTAACTGTATTAACATTTGAGATTTGTTTCACACGCTGTAATTTTATTACAATTGTGGCCAAATTATCAGGTAATTATGTTGAAATGTAAACTTATTTTTCACTAATTGGTTGAAATCTGGTGTAAATTGTGGAACACTTACTGGCTAATTATTAGTAATTTATTAGGTTACTAAGAAAAAAAAAACACTTCAAAGAAATTAATAAATTATTGCCAGGAGAATACATGTCCATTATATGTCAAAAATATTTGTTATAAATGGCCTTTTCAATATACATGATTCATTGGCAGTGTCAATGACCATATTTCGATTTCTCCGATATTGACTGTCTGGCAACAAATCATTATTGGGACATGCACTGAATTATTGGCCCACTTTGCTATTTTCCTCTGCCAGTATGCCACGCTGTAGTTTATTGGTCATCGGAAGTGCTTCAGAATGGTTTTCATTACTTTACACAATATGTGAATAGATGAAGTGCACTTCCTGTAAACTTCCCGTAAGCACTGGTTTGTCAGTTTATGTTGACATATCAACAGATTACATTTTTCATTTCAGTCCCTCTCTTCTCTATCAGTTCTCATAGACCTTGTTTTCAGTCCTTCTTTCTCATCTTTTCTGTTTCATTGCAGGAACCACAGGGGAGAAATCAAAGAGCCAGATGATGCCCTCATCCTCCACCCACGGTTGTTGTTTCTTCTACCTCTTCTCAATCTTCTGTCACAAAAAAACAACAGAAACTATCTATTGTGTCTTTGTTTTTTTTTTTTACAAAGACACAAGGTCTTGTGAGGACACAAAAATTAGAAAGTAAAGACCGATCAATGATGATTTTGTCTTCTTTGTACTTGTACTGCTCCTGTTCCCTACCTAGAGACTGTTCACTAAGAAATGTCATTACAGTTGAGCAGGGAGGCAGTTTAAACAGGAGTCACTAATGTCTTCCTTCCTTCCTTTCAACAAATTATTATCTCTCCCCTCACTCACAGCTATATGACCATTTGACAACCACTATAAGACAACCTGTTCAGTCCTGTCTGCTGCAGTCTTACATTGTCTTACTTGATACATTCAGAGGATTATAATCATGACTCACAATTACCCAACAGCCCTTTGGTCAGCCATCCATATGGGCTCAGAGCAGGTAGCAGTGGAGCATCTGTGTGTGTTCTTGTGCACATGCCCAGTGCCTGTGTGTACATTTGTGTGACTGTGTGCAGGGCTGCTGCTGTGTTTGCCCTGTGTGAAACCAGAGCGTCCAATCTGTAGACGATCAATGACTCAAGCTAATGGATGTCAGTGTAGCACCAGCCTGCTCAATATTACACTACAGCACACAGTGCCCTACAAAATACTGTATGCTGTAAAAAAGCACCATTCATATTGTAGCTCGTAGTTAACATGATAAACAACAAACTCTCTGGGCACTTAGTTAGCAAAAAAACTAAAACAAACCCACACACATTACTATCCTAAGACACTGCAACTCAATAAAACACATGCAAATAGACAAAACACCATTTTCACACCACAGCCGTACCGGCTCAGGTGGGCGCAGTAAGGTAGGGTTGTGGACAGATCCCAGCCGTAAAAGGATAAACTAACAAACTTTCACGTTTCACTTTAATGTGGAGAGAATCATGAGGGGTTCATACTGGGAGAAATGCCCAAATAAGTAAGTACACTTTGGAAAAAAAGCTCAAAAACCGGCTCTGGTTGTTGCAATGGCAACTCGTTAAGTTACTGAAGTGTTGGAAAGCGATTCACCATGTAAGTAGTTTTTCTATCCAGAAACCTTTCTCTATTTATTTGTGTTTTGAGATAGTGGGGGCATGCTGTTAAATTGCAGCAGTGCGTGTTAACTGTATCATCAGATTTGGATAATGGACTCCAAATTGTAGCACCCATTCATTTGAATGAAAATTTCTCACATTAGCTAAAACATTTTATTTGTCTTCTGGGTTTGCGTTCATATGGTGCACTCCACAGTGTACATGTGCTTTAGTGTTTCTCTCAGTGCTCCTGTGGTTTTAGGAAGACAATGGACTGGCAACTGATGTGGCTGAATGACAAAAAATCACCAGTAGAAGAAATGTACTGGTAGCTGGTGAGACGAACACAACTTGTATAAAACCTTATTGCCTTTGTAGTTTGTTTTTTTACTAGACCACTGTAGTATGCTCACCATCATCTTTTGAGAATTCAGGCTACATTAGTGTCTGTGGTCAAGTTGTACTGTGCGTAATGCAGGCACCAGGTTTTGACAAAGAATGTTTTTAATAAAAAAGTCACTATGTCTGGTTCTGCTGCTTTGATTTAATTGCCTTTCCACTGTCTGACCCTTTTGTCCGCCTTGGGACCAACAATGTTATAGCTGTATAATGTTAAATTGGTGGTGGGCCCTTTCAAGAAAATTCCACATCAGATTCAGCAATTAACTACCACTTGCACACGCATCATTAGTTAATGCTAATTAACAAAATGTACCATATAATCCTGATACTCCATGTGCAGATATTATAAGCTGAAACTAAAACTGCAACAGAATTTCACTGAAAAAACCCCTGCCACTGGCTAACCAGATCATTGCAACACCACACATATGAAAGAATGAATAAGCCGTTGTTTTTTTTAACTGCAAGCACCAATACAAGTGCAAGCAGTTGTGATTTACAAAGCAAATGTATGTGCTGTCCAAGTTCTTCTACATGTACAGTATTCAACAACTCACACTGTCATTACCATTGATTTAACCTTATGAATATTATCTATATGTCTGTTTGTGTGCAACAGATGTTGCAGGGTAGTATTTCACAAAATACTGGAATTTTCCTTTAACTATATTTAACTCCTCTCCCAGTGAATGGGTCACTGAGTGGGAGTGTTGCTTTTTACAAGTGACACACACACATATGCACACACACGAACGCTCACATATGTAAATAAAGAAATTCTATTATGAGAACAAGGTTAAGTTCTTCTCTGTGAATCGTTCATCTCTGTGTGGGTACAACTGTATGCATGAGCAAACAACGGGTACACATACAGTTAATGTAGACAAGCATCATATAGTGATCACAAATGTCAGTATGTAAGTAAGATGATGAACACGTGTGGAGAAACTGTCACAAAAGTGATCTTTACGCTCCCTTTCATTTCCTTTTGCTCTTAACCTTCACCCCTCTACATCCTTTCTCTCTTCCCCTTTCAAGACTTCTGTTTTCAATTTCTGCTTCTGTCCTACAGATCTCTGACCTTTGCCCCTCCCCCAGTGTCAGCCTAACAACAATAACAGGCATGAAAGCACAATGGCAGACAGACATGAGTTTGCACTCTTGGTGCATTAAATCATCAATACTCGACTGGGGCAACAAGATGCACATTATCTGCACACATAACGCAAAACAAAGACACACTTGCATATACAGGAGTCATTAAAACATGCCCACACCGTGCCCCGCTCTCTGGCCCCGGCTGCAGTTTGGACAGTATAGATTGTTCAGCATTGATTTGCTCTACATGTGTTACAGTTAACAGCTGCGTCCTAATCCACTGCCAGAACACAATCACACAGGAACAATTCCATTCCCACTCAGACCACAGAAATCCACTCGCCACATGGGCTGTTACGCTTTAACGTTCACAAGCAGTTCAATATTTTACCAACACACTTGATGTTTCTCGTGATCCAGGACTTTAATTATGTTTGCCAAAAAATAGAGGAACCTACCATTATGTGGCCTAAATAAAAAAAAATCTAAACAAAACATACTGCCTGTGGTCATTTCCCAACATGCTCCCAGTAGCAAAGTCGTATTTTTTGATGGCAGATGAAAACCCTGTGTATCAGCTGTGGCACAGCTGAAAAAACATGATGGGAAATTCACACTGACAACCAGGATTTTTTTTTTTCAAATTCCACAACAGGTTGTGAAAACATTAAAAAGACTGAAAAAGAGTTCCCCGATGGGTCTGGCAGCACTGAGTATAGAAACATGTTTGTTAAAGCCAAACTAGCAAGAATAGCGACTGTCTTTGAACTCAAATAGGAAAGGCAGGCAATTTGATTCCTGGTTGCTCCTCACCACATGTCGCAGTGTCCGCGACATCTGTGCAACTGTCCAACAACAAGGATCAATATAGTTAAAAAAACAGCATGTCCTGCACTGATGGCGTATTTTCGTAATGTGCTTGTTGGGTATGCATCAGGATGCATTAGCGTAGCAAAAGATATGAGGTCAAACACATCTCAGACCACTTTGATCAGATCACAGTGGTCATTCACACTTGCATTTAGTGCTATGCACTTGTGATCCCAAGATACATTTTAAAACAAGTGTGCAACTGGTATCAATCTTTTGCAATTTAAATCCATTTTTTGGGCAAGTAGCACAAGCTTCTGAAAACTTTACATACAACCTTAACTTTTATGTAGATCATTTCTAGTTTGCAGGTACATAAACATACAGACACACAAAGTATCCATCTGCATTAACTACTGTAGCTAAATGGATGGAAGCACGTTGCCACAATAACTAATCCAGGAGACTTTTGGTCAGTCTTTGAAACCATTAACATGCTGTCATTGCCACAGGGTAAATACATCAGCCAGACTCATAATCAGGATCCTCAAAATTATGAGAATAAATGGAAAAAATAGGAGAAAATCTCTTTTAATTCTAAGGTCTGCAGTGACCCAGCTCTTCGCTTTTCTTGCTGTGGTTTCTTCCAACAGAGTTGAGTCCCCCTGACATGGAAGTGAGGCACTGTATCCAGTGTAAACCCTGTACACTGTAAACCAGTGTATGAGTCAAGCTGAGTGGAAGTGCTGCCATTTAGCTAGTTCACGACCTTCTACACAAATATGCACACAGATGAACGCATACATACCAAAACTGACCAGTTCTATTTTTAAAAAGCAGAACCACAATCAAGGTTAAAAACTGTTCTTTAAACTTTTAGGTAGGAAACTGTGAGCTCAGACTATGCTATCTTACAGTCAAGAATGCCATGAGAATTAGCCCATCAGCCATCAGCTCTATCATATTCTATTTCTTCATTTTACTGTCTATAACTTTGTTGTTTTGGTTCTGTAGCCCCATGCGGGAGCTCCTTTACAGAGTGAGTTTGCGGCATCCGCAGCAATCAGTGTGTTTATGCTTGGCTCTTGTTCACGTTGTTACTTTCCAACACTGTGGTTTAGAAGCCCCTGGTTTCAGAAGTCAGACTAGGGCGGCATCGGACGAGGGTTGGGTCAGATGTCAGACCCATATATGGCACCATTACACTCTGGAACTGAAGCGGGTGCTATATTCCTCATACTTGCCGCAGTTCTGATGCTGCCCCATTCTGATTACCACAGCCAGGTGTACTTGCTGTAGTTGGTGCTGTGGTTTTTGGTGCTTTCATCCTTATAAATACGTTGGTTATTTTATTATTGGTGCATGTTGGAAGTAGGTGGAAAAGGAGGAAAACAGAGGAAGATGAAGGAATGAATGTAGAGGGTAGAAAGGAGACTGCTGGCTGGATGTCACCGTCACCAAGTGTGGTGAATGTTGCTATGGAAACAGCCCAAAGTTCAGGTCGTGGCGAACACAGGTAAATTTGAGTGATGGAGAGTGAGAGACTAAAAATGAGACGTCCTTTTATATCATGTTACACCATGTTACACCAATCCTTTGGAAATTATTACAGTTTACTTTTATTTGTTTAATTTAAGACTAGCTTAGCTGAGGACTAAGCATTATAGACAAAAACAGAACCATGTGGCACATAAGCGTAGAACTCGTGAAAGCATGGGGAATGAAAATAATTTCCAAACTAAACTAAACTAAACAGACTAAATGCTGATATGATGCTAATTGCACCCGTCTTGTAGTCCTTGAAGAGTTTTACTTTTCAGTTTGGTTACTGCATGCATGTATGAAGTACTCAAGTCTAAGTTTGCAAAATATGCACCATATAATATAAATTATATGAAGCCAATTAACACCTTGTTCTTGTTTGTTTGTTTGTATATAAAATTAAATGTAAAAAAATGCTAATAATATGATAATCATGTTTGTTTTTTTTGCCTGTTGTATGTTTTTGGTTGGCTAATGTTGCAAAATATCTTGTTTTATTCAAGCCACAGTTCTATTCAGTGAACTTTGAATTTAAAAATTCAGTGTTTACCACGTGTTTACAGTCATTATGCTAAGCTTACTGTCTTTTGATTTTGTCTACTTCAAATTACTCACATAACTCACCAGACTGCTCCTGATCTGACTCTTAAAGTCACACTGATGCCATCACTGAGGTGACAAGACTGTATATTACAGGTAAGAGGATGAGCTGAAGATTAATGTCCGGGATTATCTCTTGAGCTTGTTCTTCTAAGTCTTCATTTCACAGTATTCAGAATAAGAACAAGTCATAGGTTCGTAGTCGTAGGTTTTAGTACAATGCTAAAATATTGTGTAATACAGGAAGACACGTTTCTAAAATGTTGAATGTTAAAGCAGTAATGCAGTTAACTGCAGTAAAATGCACATAAATATACAAACTTTACATTTGACCAGTATTTTGTGTTTGATCTTGCACCTCCCCCGCATTGTGCTGACACTGTTAAAACACTAAAGCGGCCTTATTTTATGTCTGGTACAAATTTCCCTGTGGAGCCAATAAAGTCATCTTGAATTATGAATCTTGTGATGCTCTGTCGTCCTTGCTTTCATCTGAAATTACTGACTTGGTAAGAGCAGGGAAAGGATGTGGCAGGGAAAAAGCACGGGCCTTGCAATCCAACCTTAAATTAACAGACTTAAGTGAACAAGTTTAATCATCCCTTCACAGAATTACATTTCTGTGAAATGTTTAACGTTCCAGATCTGAGTCACAGTATTAGTGATGCTTATTTGATGAGTACATATACTGTATGTTATAGAGAGATAAATAGTGCTAGTGCTAACCCAAGTATACAAGGACTGTTGGCCACCTGTCAAAGGAAAGCAGTGAAACCATAAAGTGACCTTTTAACAGGCGAGTAAGAATGATTAGTGATGGTTTGTATTGGTGCTGTTACGTTTAGGCTGTGTTTGCAAATGTAAGTATGCTATATTTAGCCATTTGGTGGATGTGAACATGTCAACCTCATGCTGTAACTTATGTCGTCTTAACATAATATAGTATTATTGTCTTATCTATCTGTCTCATTTCAATTACAATAACAGTGTAATCTGTAATTTATAGTGTATTTTTGGAATTTCTTGTTATTTGGTATCTCTTATAGTGTAATTTGTTATTTTTTGTAATTTTCATAACTCTTCTCCACTTTTCATCAGTGTTTCTAATTCTGATCTCATGATTTGCTTTATTATGTTGCCACTGGCACATTACCACATTATATGTACATGTGTAATGTGAGTGTGTATATGTGTATAAATGATGCAAACCTTGTACCACCCACAGTATCTTACCTTGAAATTAATTTCAATTCAAGTCAAATAAAGGTTTATTTCTGTGCTTCAGAGAAGATGAATGTGTTAATGTGGTTAGAAATGAGTCTTGGTTTTTGCTGACTTGAGTTCAACAGTTTGAATGAAACTTGTCACAGTTTGTGTAACATATAATCCTGTTGGTTCAACCTGTGGTTTACTGCAAGTTGCCCTGTATTTATCTTGTTCCCACGCGATTCACATGCGTCTCATTACATGCTTGTTTCAGCTGACAGTGAGCGAAACACAGAGCAACATAACATCTGATGATTGAATGAAAGTTCCCCTAAAATTGTCACTGACACAACAAAACTAATCCATCCAATATGATTCTCTTTGAATCAGTCTAGCTGAAACTGCAAAGAATAGAGCTGGGGTTACAGTTCGTAACCAATGTTGTGTTTGTTTGTTCATAATAAACTGATAAAAACAAAAGGATTTGGTAAAACTATTGTTGTTTTCACTTATGCAATGTTATTCATTCTTTCACACGAGTGAAGACGCATTATGACAAACAGCCACCAAAGAGCAGGTTCGCTGGGTGTATCTGAGAAGTCTTAAAGCAGCATCTGTAGTCTGGCAATCTGTGGCCAAAAGAGACCAGATCCAGTTCCCGTTCGTCTCGCTTCCTTCCGTTGTTTGCAACAGAATCTGTGCCTAATCAATGCTGCCAGCTCCACTAGTTTCGTCTGTAACTCTGCATTTTGAACCTACTCAGTTGCACAAAGGCTAAAATTTACCCAACGGGAGGCTGAGAATAAAAAGAGAGAAAGTGGAGGAAGTTGAAAATCAGGTTACCATGCAATGAGCCACAGCCCATCCTGCCTTGATGTCAACTTTAACCTCAGCACCTCACTAATTACCGTACAGCTCTCACCTCTGTCTGCACCCCCCCACACACACACACACAGACACACACAGTCATTGAGGTCAGATCATGGTCTACAGTTCAAGCAGGTAATGAGAGACTGGGTGTGTAGCTCCAGACGGACACTGTGCAATCCTCACATGTACTCGTTTGTTGGAGTTTTCTACCCCGTTATCAGTGTGTGGCTTGTTCCCCTTGAATTTCTACAGCATGTTTCATTTACATCGACCACATCTGGAACACACACAACTCCACCCAGTGCACCTCTTTCCGACCTCACACAAGAAGTAGATTAGAGCCTTTGGGAGAAAAGGACAGGAGGGTACCTACAACTGTACCATTTTAGTTTCAGAACGCATACCGTGACAGCCAAATATCATTCAAGTGGGTCAATAGTCTGAATGATGTGGGTGTGTGTGATTTAATCAGTTAACGGTTGAGATGACTGACAGCACACACACACAGTTTCCAAATATAACCCTCAGACTGGAAGATTAAATCAACCAAAACCAAATCCTGCTCTCTGCGTCCTCTCAGCAGAGGTAAAGACAGGACCAGCAGTGGAAACATAATCTCTCCATGTTCACACAGTCTGTTCACACTGACCTGCCAACAGCAGCGGGCAGGCAACTCCCACCCCCACCCCCACCCACCCTCTTCAACCGCACACGCATACATACTGCACAGCTGTCCACACTAAATGTAGCTTTAATGAGACACACATACTTCAACTAAATGAGTATAATCCAGAGTAAATATCGTCCAGCCAATCTCATTCAGATGGATTACTGTTCCCTTTCCAGATCTTCCTCCAAACCCCCCAATTTGAACAGATGTTATAATCTTGGGCTCTTCAGTTACATCAGCGAGCATAAAGTAGTTACTGCACTTAGCAAA
>JAUBNQ010000025.1:2244193-2256330 GCA_032353495.1 Ctenopoma kingsleyae
TTTTTAATATTAACAGTGTCTACACTGTATTTCAGATTAGAATTTGATGTTAAAAAAATCTGCTTCTATTTCAAAAACATAGTCATTTCTGTATGTGTCCAAACTTTTGACTGGTAGTGTACATGTGCCTTTCTGCTAATGGTATTTGCTTACATGGCAGCTATGACTTATGGTTTTACATCCTCGGGTTACTGAAGGGTTATCTAAATTCAGTTTCCACATATACCTAAAGTAACCTCATCACTTCACATACTGCTACCTGAAGTGGTAGTTGAAAAGGACATAATAGGCTCTCATGCTAAAAAAGGCACTGGTGGTGACCTTATTAGTTGGTGTTATAGAATCATTGAATTGTTCTGGTATATAAAGCTACAGTGCTTCGCATTTATTTTTTAATTACAGCCTAAAAGCAATGTACTGTAAATGAATATTGACAAATAAGAAAGAAAACACTGAAAAACATTGTTTTATCCCCTAGCATTTTTTTTTTTTTTTTACTTGCATCTTTTCCTTCATTGCGAACTGAATCCTGATTTGCTCGGGCAATAACATCTTGTGTATGTCATGCCAATCAAGCAACTTTGAAATGAGCTATGAGAAAGAGGGAAAGAAAAATCTAAAGCAGGTATTCATGTTGTGTTGTTTTCGCCTCCAGTGGCAGTAGAGATAGATGTGTGATCCTCCTACGCACTGTCAGGTTTCATCCCAAACTGAGAGGCAGCTGCAGTGACTTCATTGCCCATCAGGCTTCACTTGATGCTTCCACTGGTGCCTTTGCTGCATAGAAGTTCACCTTGTGAGCGGTTTCCTCTGGGTCTGGATAAACACAGGTCAGAAATAATGACAAAATGGTATCAGTCATTATTGTGTTGTTCAGTGTTGCAGCAGCTGAAGAGAGAAGATGAAAGCACAAAAAGAGTAAAAGAGTATAAATACTCTTTTAGTTTAGTTTAATTTAACAAATTTGTTCAAAAAGTACCGCCATGGCATATGTGTCTATTGCACCCTGTTGGCACAAGGCAACAAAATGGAAGCTGGTGTCACTGAAAATGAAAATGATGGATAGCATAGCACACTTTTTCATTGTAAACTGTCTAAAAGCTGCATTACAGCTGTGCAAACATAGCTGTTGGTTGGCTTTAGGCACACAAGAAATTCATTAAAATGTTGTTTTGACACATTTCTCTATTTGATGTAAAGTTCTCATAATTTGTGATAATTTTACCTGATACACAACTGTGCCAAGTAACCCTGACAACCAGTGCATCTTTGCAGTTTGTTAATCCATGTGGTTGATATGACAGTTCCCTAAATCATTCTACCATTAGGTCAAAGTGAACTGTTTTGGAGTCAGCAGTGTGTGTTTATGATAAATCTAATGTGGCATGATGGTGGCATAATTACTTCTTTTCCAAGGACTGTCCGTGGAAATGAGTGTGTTAATCAAAATGTTCTGACTGACTGGTTCTGCAGTAGATCTCATATTTGCATCAACAATCTCCAAACCTCAACGAGCTGAACTGGAACAACCTTGCATCTTTATTTTGACCAAGAAATCTGACTGAATTGAGGATATATTTGTTAGAGAGAAGAGAAACAAGACCTTTGCAGTTTGCTGATATTTTATGTTTGAGCTGTGAACCCAGAGTGGGGATGCTTGAGTACTTAGCAGCCCTGCAGAATGAAATAAGGAAGATTAGAGAGCTATGACAATAAATTTGGGACACAAGGGATTGTGAGGGCTTATGTACATCATAGTGGCTGGGTGATCTATGAGTCAGATAGTTTCTAAGGTAATTGCTATGGAGAGGTGTGGACATTTTTTTCACCACAGCAGCTCATGGTCTGCACATTTATTTGGCACAGTTTTTTTTATATTGAATGCCCTTCCTGAACTATTGTCATCAGGCGCGGGAACAGTACCGAGTGCACTGTCTTGTGCAACCTCACTGTTTTTTTGGACATGCTGCAGGTTCAGTTTCATGTCCAGAGACATTCGGCCAGCAAAAGTGAGGTCATGGGCGACAACTCTACCAACTGATCCACTCCTGCCCCATGGCTCCTGGTGACCCATGCAGTGCCGGCCCGACCCATGTTGGCGCCATAGGCGAGATTACGACTCTGCGCCCTGTAATCAATTGCCTATAATTGCACCTCCTCCACCCCCACACGCGCGAGCGCACACAGTCAAATATGTAGCTGCAGTGGACAGAGACTTGTCCTTGATAGCTCAAGAAAATGTTCTTGCATGCGTGAGTCCGGGTTTCAAGACCAGTCTAGACCATCCTATATGTATTTTTTTTTCATTTGACCATTCCTGTGTGGCTAAATTTATATTATAAATATATTATATGTGATATTTTATATCACAATTCTAATAATACAAATTCTAAAACTACTTCTTATAATCAGGAGTGTTTCTAGTGGAAACCAAAGTAGAGGTTCTTTTTACTACTCAGCTTGCTAAATAAAACAGCTGAAAAGCTGATCACCACGGTCTGCTGATTATTTACAGTGGCGGTATGTACTGTTAGTCTTTAGGGCAACATGTGTCACACTTTATTATTTTTGTCTTGACTTGACAAAGCTCTTCCAGAACCAGAGAAGACATTTAAAAATTCTTTTAGGGGTTCATTAGTATACTAGTAAACTGAATCATCAGTTACTCATGTATAATGCTAGTGGCATTGAGTAAAATAACAAGATATTCATAGTATTTTGTATTAACCAGTTTTTATTTGTACCCTCTTCGTATCCTTCCACACAAACATGAAAGATCTGTGTAGAGCTTTAATTCCTCCCATACAAAGATTTCTATATGTGCACAGGCACATTTGCAGAAGCCGAAGCATGAAGTCAACTGTCTTCTGCTCTTGTAGCTACAGCTAAAACAAGACACGCAATTAAAACAGGCTGAATGTCATCTGAATAAGAGACAGTGATGCATGCTGAGTGGTTCAGCATCAATTGAGTGAGTAGTGCAGAGTTCCTCATGGTTTTGCAGGGGCGGAGGTATCTGTGAATGTCAGACTGTACAGCGTGATGACAGGGAATGCTCCTTTTATGTGGTGGGAGTCCAGCGTAGGCCACCTGTCCACTCCTGTTCAGCTCTGGCTAGTAAGGGTGCAATTATTATATAACAGGAAACTCTTTGCTATATAAAGGACCCATCTGGCTGGGAGTGAAACTGACGCTTCTTGTTAATTTTTCAATCCACCACACAGTGTGACAGCGAGCTGAGAACAGCATTTTGCTGCTCTGTGTATGTAGCTCGCTGACTCGGGAAGCACCCCGAAGTGCTTTTTGATGCTTTTTTGACAGTTTGTCAAGTGCAAACACCCTTTGAGCAGGGCTGCAACACATAAACAGTCTGGAAAATGATGAACTCTGCTTACAGGCATTGAGATGAATTATAAAAAGCAGCCTAAACACAGCCTCTTGTCCTGTGAACCCATTAACCAAGACTGAAATTCCTGCTCCTGCCAAGATGAGGTGGTGGTCCGTATTTGTGTATGTGCATGTGTGTGTGGTATGTGTATGCCTAGAGAGAGAGAACAAAGTTGGCAGTCACATTTTTGCTGTGTAGCTGATATACAGCACAAACAACAGCCCTGTTACTCTCTGATTGATCATCAGAAAAAGTGCAGTGCAGAATCAAGATGAGGGAGTAAAGCATAGCAAAGCAGGTGGGTGGGTGGTGGTGCCTTCTCAGTCTTCAGACAGGAGCAAAAATACCACCAAATTCTTTTACTTAACTTTTCAGTGCTGCAGAGGGCTGACATAAAAAATGAACATCAATTCTGGCTGCAGCAGAGATGAAGAGCTACATTACTGTAAATGAGAGGGCTGATTAAAACCTCAAGTATCACAAGACACATTTGGACACATTTATTGCTACACTCCCAAACCATGAGGACTGCAGACAGGAGCGTCTTTTTAATTCATCGATTCAATTCAATTCAGCAAAATCTTAGTCTAACTACAGGAACTCGCAAAGAGTAAAGAACAGTAGAACAGTTGGTTTATAACATCTGTGAAGCTGCTGCTGGGAATATGAAAACAGGTGCTTGGTCATTATATACACACTGTTAATGAATATATGCCAGTTTGATGGGAAGGTTTTTCAAAATAAAAGTCCATCTAGATTCTACATTGTTTTCAGGATTTGTGTCAATAAAACCAAAAGGGAAGAGCAAAAGTAAAAGCCCTGATTTCATCACATTCACAACATGTACAGAGCACAAGAATAGCCTAATCATCAATATGTCTGGTGTAGATACTGTATGTGGACATACAACTGGAAAGAATGCATCCTCTGGGGAGCATGATGACAGACAGAAAAGCATGGCAATCAGCCTATTAAATACCTGGCTATGAGTTTAGTATTTACATATTAAGATCAGCGACTGTAGAATATGTTTATATTAAGTTTACATTTGCTTTCATTTGTGTCTCTTTCTCATTTGAGAAAGGAATGGAGGGCGAAACATCCAGTTGCCACTGAATAACCTTTTCTGGGATACACGTGTAGATTGTGCATGTAGTTGAAGGGAAATGTTTGTTTAGGGGCAGGGTGGAGTGCAGCTCAGGGTCTCTTGGCTTTAAAAATACCTTAATCATTTGATTTCCAGTAAGCTTTTAAGGGGCAGATGAATAAGTGGTAGTGTTTGGATTTGTATTTGCAACAGGCTTAAAACCTGACGACACCCCATCCTAATGTCCCACTATTTAATCTACAGCATAGTGCCAGACTGCTTTGAGTCTTTATTTTCAAACATATCTGGATTTTACCTCATGTCCTGCCAAGCTTCACGTCTAATAATAAAAAGAGAGACTACAATTTTAAAAACATGATGTCTGATAAGCTCTGCCACTCATTTCTAGACTATCATTAGGCCTTTGTGTTCATTCAGTGTTCATCTCCACTTCCATGACATTCCTGAGAGACACAAACACAAAGACAATGACATACGCACATTCTGCTATTGTCTCGTCTTATCTGGTCTCCATAGCTGAGGGTTGGGTTGTACTATTTGATGTAGCAAGCAGCCTGGAGACTACACCACACTTACTGTATTATCTGTCTGATTACTGGCAACTCTGCATCCGTTTGTCTGCACTCCCCTCTTGTTTGTCCCACACATCATTCTTTACACTTTAGTTTCTTCTTTTATTGTCCCCAATCCTGATTCTTAGGTATAAATGACATTTTTAGTGACCACTAGAATAAACCTGTCAACCCATCTTTGATTTGCACAGAAGGAAACAAAAGCAGGATTTTTTATTATTAGTTGGACGACTGTTACTATAGCTGATTTTATCAGCTCTCTCTAGCTGGTATTCAGACACTCTTTTAGCACACATTATTGCATTGTAGATTTCATTTGGAATTGCTTGAAATTCCATTTTGCTATTCAATACACACTCTGTAATAATACACTCTAATGACAGTTACATTTACAAAGGCAATCTGTGCCTTTGTTGTTCTTCATCCTGTTTTTGATGATGAGAAATGGATATTTTATCCAATATACACCTACAATACAGTAAAGTGTGCTAAAGGTATGCATGTATTTTTAGTTTGTAATCACTTTCCAAAATGCTGATCACCTTCTACAGCTGTGGAACTGCACAGGATACATTTGTTAAATGGTAAATTACTTTTCAAACAAATTAGTTTCTAAATTTCTGAGCTTGACAGCATCTCATCACATTTACTACTTACCTGGAAAAACCAGTGTCAAAGTACTTATCTCCTGAGCACCTTTTCAGCAGTTCACACTAACCATCACCTTTCTGCTGTAAAAGAAGAGAGAGTTACAGAGGAGTTTGTCGAGGTGAAGCCTGTCCACCTGATGTGCTCTTATCTCTCCGGGCAGTCATTTAGTCCACAAAGATGCTGTCGATGCCTGGCTGCTGGCTGTTCTTCTTAATGAGGCTGCTGATCCTCTTACACACAGGCTCAACTGCACACACGTACAGACACACACTACTCAGCAACCTGCAGAGGTCAAGGAACGTGAATGAAGGGAATGGCCAGGAGGCTGCAGCAACTTTATTTAAAAACAGGTTCTCAAACGATTGAGAATAAATAAGTGAATAGTACATTTCCAATATTTTTGTATCATGCTGTCTCAAAGTTTGCTTTTAAAAAGGACTTTTAACTAACACGGCTACAAAAGACAGAAGATGCTATGAACTGCAAAATAGGTCAGTCATTAATTTTTGTGTGATTTTGTATCCCATAAAGTTTGACCTACACTTTGTATTGAACCCAAAAGCCTTCTGTGTAGACACACACTGGACCAAAGTGGTTTATGCAATGAATTAATCAAAATGAATGCTGCAATCTACCGAGAAGATGCAACAAAAACACCTGTGCAGAACTAAAAAATGCAGGTAGGACGAGATTTATTCAGAGGGAAGGTAATTCAACATTAAGTATTGTGGATGTAATGTAACATTTATTCCTTACATATTTTATCTTAGTACTGATTTAACACCACATTGAAAGCGTGACTACATTCCAGCAACCCTGTCTCATACAAATGGCTATCCTATGCAACTTAAAACCCCTTCCTATTAGGTCTCGTGCGAACTCTTTGCTTTCCACCTCACTGGGACACAATTTAGTCTAAGACTGAATAATGCATCTGTGGTAATGTGTGGAGCGGCCTACAGCTATTGGCTGATGGAAGTACTCGTCAGAGAGATGAATGATACGGCGCTGACTGTAGGGGAGTTGTGTTTGTGTTACTTTCATATTTGAAAGCAGAGCCAGTGGTTCACAGTAATGAGACAAGAAAGAGGAGACAGAAAACATCTCCGTCTTAGCTTAAACGATTCAATTAAGTTTTCATTTTAGATTTAGTAAGTTTGTTAGCTGGTATTTGTCTCATTTTACCAGGCTCCAGCATCAGTATGTGTAAAGCTGTGTGTGTTGCTGTCAATAGACTGTGCCCCTGCATGTTGATGTGATGCTAATAGGCAGTAGCAGAGGAGCGCAGGCAGCATGGAGTTTGTCTCTAGGGCCAAAACCAGCTAACAAGAGCTACTCTATTAAAGATTACGAGATTAAAGAGGCTTTGAGCTCATCCACTCCCCTAGTGCTTTCGCTTTTCTGCTTAGGCTACGGCTTGACACCCATAACTGACCCTCACTGCTTTGAAAAGCCTTTGGCAAAGGAAGCTGTGTGGTCAACAGCAATGTGGATGCTGACTGTACTCTATATTTAGTACAGCGTCTGTAGTTACTTGTCTGCCTGATTCCTCTACAAGGTTCTGTACAGTATGTCATATTCTAGTAGCTTTCCTTTACACAGAATTAGAGGATGTATTTAGTCTGAATTTCAATGTGTAATATTACATCATCAGATACAATATTATAATACCGTACAGTGTTATATGATACATAGATTAACCTGTGATGTGATACAGTATGATGCAATACAGTATAGTACAATGCAGTATATGATGATAGAACATCTTGTAATATGATTATTCTGTACCATAATACAATACTATAGAATTCAATATAATAAATATAAACATACAACATGATATATAAGAAAATAAGATAGGATACAATATGATATGATATGATTTCCTTTGCAACAAAATGAGACACGATACAATAAGAAATAACACAGTAAGAAAGGATATATTCACAGATTTTCATCTTAAGGGCTCAGGGGCGCTGAAGTCAAACAGCTGAATGAATGAATAAAACTGTTATACACTGTGCTTATCTGACGATTTAGCTCAGAAATGCTGGACTACAGGGAATACTTCCAGCCTTCCATACTGTAGAGGCAGACAGATCACCTTTAGCATCAACAAGTTTTTTTTTCAGACTGCACAACCTGGGCGTTCACAAATTACAGCACTCTGCCATCATCCCCAGTCTCAGTATACTTTTACAAGAGTTGTGTAGAATTATGGAGGAGGTCACCTGGATGTAACTCTTAAGTCAATGTAGGGTTTCCAATTCAATGTGTCACTCTTTCTTTGTCACTTTTTTCATTATTGGATTTGGGAGATATCTTTCTTGTTGAAAATGTGGATTGTGGATTTCATAAGTGACTTTTTTGAGGAATCTGGCTAATATACACTATATACTCTCTGTGAAGACTGAGTCATCAGATTAATATTCATGAGCATCTATCTATCTCTCTACCATCATTTAATGTCACATCGACTTTTATTATGGTATTTATATATTTCCTGTCCTTGGTGCATGATAATGCTTAACGTTAGATGGCCACAGTTCATTGAACCACTGAGTGTATGAAAGCAATAAATAGCATATGGTAAACTGAAGGTTTCCCTCAGGTTGGGTGTGATGTTTTGCATGTGTATGTATAAAAATATGCAACTTGTGAGTCCATTCACATACAGTACATCTGTGTCATTATGGATGTGTGCTCAAACACTCGTGTCTTCTGTGTGTTGCAGTAGAGGAACATGAGTTCAGGGATTATATTTTGTGGAAGGGAGAAGCAGGTCTATATAAAACACTGAGGTCGGTCCAGCTACACTGTCACACTGTAACAGCTTTGCTTCAAGTCAGGAAACACACACACCATGCAAACCACAAATAAAAATACACATGGACAAGTAACACTCGGCATGAGGTTGGTGTCCCGCAATGGGAGTGGGGTGGGCATCTGTTGGACGAAAAGACCAGCTGGCTCTCCCAAAAAGCTAGAGCCTACAAATATCAGAGTAACACGGAAAATATGATTTATAAAAATACTGAATATGATTGTTTGCTTTTTTTGTGTGTGTGTTAGATGATAGATTTAATTCAGTGTTTAGGGTCATTGTCTTGCTGCATCATTCAGCCTGTGGACAGTCATCAGGATATCTTAATAACTTTGGGGATTTGTTTTGCCTCCATGATGGCTTACGGCAAATCATGCTGCTCCCTCTGTTGTACTTCACTGTTGGGATTTTGTGTTCATGTTGGTGTGTGAATATCTTTTTACCCATAACTTTTTCTTGCCATGTTTAGGATACAACAGGTTTTTCCAAGCTTTTCTTCTGATAAAACCTGCTGATAGGGCATGATATGAAAACAATGTAGGAGCTGATAAAAAGCTATATAAAGCTGAGGCAGCCTGCAGAATCATGTGCTACTTCTCTGTGGGTTCATATTTGTGAGCAACATCCATCCATTCACCCATAATCCTAACTGTTCTTCCTGGTAAGGGTCTTGCTTTCATTGGGTGTGAGGTAGGTTGATCCAATGTTAATCTAAAAATACTGATTATAGAAGCTTTAACTTTTGTAAAGCAGCAGCACTCAAGGACCTGCCTCGTGCCACAGACTGAGATCTTCACTATGTTACCATTTGTAATTTGCAATAAATCAGCAGATGACACAGCTTAATGTAAACCATGAAGCACCAGAAGGTCAAATTCTTTCCTGTTCTTCTTGAGAACTTATAATTAGGACGGAACCATTTGAATGTGCATTACTGTCTTTTACTGGGGAGAAAGAGCGTTGTGGTGGGTATAAATGTCACTGCACAGGAAGAAACACTGCAACCTGTGGAAATGGTATCATCATGGGAAGAGCTGTTCTCGTTCGGAGACATTAGCATTACAGACGTACACATCCTCAAAAGAGGTAGAAACATCACTGTGAATAGTGTCATATCGGTGTACAGGAGTACAGGATTAAAAGAATGCTTTAGGCGAGGTGCAGACCTTGGGTTAGTTGAAATGACACCCTCCGTAGAAGGTAGGTTTAAGAGACGGTCTCTATGGACCAGACTTTGAGTTCTGACCTGCATATACATTTCTGGCTCATGCTACTGTTACTACCAGCTGAGTAATATTGCTAAGCTCAGGCTCTCTTTCACTGTGTGCCCCACAGTGAAATGGAAATGATTATTCATTTCAACCCGTGTTGACTATTGCAATTCCCTTTTCAGCTGCTTTAGCAAAACCTCCCTGCATCACTTACAAGGAGTCCAAAATAATGCCATCGTCCTGAAAAAGTCAGTGGATTTATTGACAAATTCAGAATCCAGTTCAAGATCATTGTGATGACAGACCCAGTTACTCATATGCTCGTATTAAAGAGCCACTGCAGCCAGTGGAAATCTCAGGTCTTCTGCCTGTTGGTTGTCCCTCACTTTAGGCTATAACACTGTTTAAGGTTGTAATGCTTCCATTTTAATCACTGGCACTTTAGAAGCTGAGTAGGTGGAAGTAAATGAACACTTTTGTTAGTGTTGGTGTTTACACTGAGAGCCAGTATGTACCAATGCAGAACTAATTTGAATCAAACTCACAAAAGAAAAGCACAAAAGTTTTGGTTGTTCATTTTTTGCCAGCACTAATGCTCATCCACACTTGGGAAGTGGCCTAAAACTTTCTATGCAGATAATGAGCACAATTTCAAGAGCCGTGGACGCCTGACATAACTTCTCCCAATAAAAAAAGAATCGGCATAGTTACGAATGACACTGCTTTGGGTACAAATTATAGATGCAGTGTCTTATGAAAAAGTATTCTTCATATTCTTCGTGAGTATTCGGGGGCACTATTAAAGTAAGTCTGGAATATACAGAAACTTGAGATGACATCTAATTGGGTTTAACACACACACACCCATGCTAAAATAGGGGTCTTTTCACAGGGAGTACAGAAATATTTCAGTGTCAACAGCATTTAGAGTCTGTAAACAGCACCACAGCTATTTAGAGTGAGGGGGAACGTTTGAGCATGGTCACTGGCAAAAAATAATATAAATCCATGAATCTGCAAAAAACTGGACAAATAGGAGAACATTTTGCTTCCTGTAGCCGTTTTGGTCACACCAAAAAAATAAAAAACCCAAAACAATATATAGTTTGTGCCTCACTAAAAGTTCTCCTCTGTGGTTCTTGTTATTTTATCCATTCAGTTTCGAGTCTCCCCAGACTTGTGTCAACAGAGGGCAACCAACTCTGACAGTATTTGGTTAACAGAAGCTGCATTATGAATTATGAGCTCAAGTCAGTAACTCCTTACCAGACATGTGACACAACACATTTCCAATGTAAATCCATCGCAGCTAGACAGCAGATGTTGTGTGTGTTTAATTTGTTCTGAACATAAGAAACATCTGCGACACAGTAGCACAATGTGGAAGAGAAGACGAGTTAAAAGAGGAAAACTGTCTGCTCAGTGTGTGAATTAAAACATACGCAAACACACACCCCCGCCCACACTCTCTTTCCATCCACCCTGTCATTTTAGGCTGGGATAGTGGACTCGTTCCAGATTTTGCCTGGAACAGATTAAAAAAAAACAACTATTTATGTCTTCAAACTACAAGACGCCTTGTCATTAGAAGGCCTCATATAGCAACAAGGTCCACCCATCACAGCTCCACTCCCACACCCCTTCTTCTCTACTGCTCGCTCTCTCATTGAAGCCAACACCTTGGTGGTATTGCCTAAACAGTAATGTGTTATTACAGACATGTCTAAGCTAACTGTTGGCCCTCAACTCCCACACGGACTCTGCAGTTTTGTTGAGCCAGGAGCCCTCAAATGTCTAGGCCATAGGCCTATGGGTAACTGTGTTTATCAAAAGTAAATTAAGTTCCTTTTTTTAATACTGGAGTAGATCCAGATAAGTTCTGGTTCCACTTCGGTTGTTTATATTATACAATTTTACCAACCTTGTACCTGGTGTAAATGCTGGAGGTTGAAAAACATGGTGGACGGTAGAGTGTTGGAGGAGGAGGACAAGAGCCGGGTTGAAGTGAAGGAGGTTAGGGGCGATGAGGAGGGCAACTGGGAGGAGTTGCAATAGTCAAAGAAAAAGGAGGTAAAATTGGTGTGTAATTACTTTCTTACTTTCTGAAATTAGAGGGGACAGTGTTACCAACCTCCTGCTGGTGCCTGATGTCTGAGCCAGTATCCCTGCACTCCTTCCCCTTTTATTCCTCCTCTCCTCTCCCCCGGAGCATGACAATCATTTATAAACTACTAAAGAGACTTTTAGATTATGCAAGAGTGTGGTTGTGAGCCCTAGTGATGTTGGGGTTTGACACCTGCATCTCAAGGAAAATGAGGAATTTAAGTGGTATTGATTTAATGTTGTAATAACTTATCACTGGGGAATGAAGGCATGACAAGTT
>JAUBNQ010000025.1:2353574-2374325 GCA_032353495.1 Ctenopoma kingsleyae
AAGTGGTGCTCAGGCACAAGTCCAGGAGCAGGCAGATCTGGTCTGGGTTAAGGTTGCTTCTGTCGGTGAGGGTGCTGAAGTAGAAAAACCACTCTGCATATCATCCACAATCAGCAGGATTGGTGGAAAGGCACAATGGCATATTGAAAAGCAAACTGAAAACAGACAATGGAAGAAACAGGGCACAATTGGGTATTCTGTTTACCTCTAGTAACCAAACATGAGAGTAACACCTGCTTCCACAGGACTAACACCATTTGAAATGATGTATGGCCGACCGTACATTATACCACAGCTAAAGCCTTTTGCAAAAGTGGATGAAGAAGAAGACTTTAGCTTAATACATGGCAAAAGTACTAACCAACAAAGAGATCTCTTCTGCTAACTCTTTGCCAGAACCATCTGATACCAAGGAACAGCTGGAAAAGGTGAAACCTGGCGACTGGGTGCACATCAAAGTCATCAAAAGAAAGCAGTGGTCCAGTTTCAGGTGGGAAGACCCATATCAAGTGCTGCTCACCACCCCTACAGCTGTCATAACATGATTGAGACCACACTGACTAAAACTATGTATCAACAAGTGGCCTGCGAGGTCGATGATACAGAAGACAGTACTGCCCTATAAATGATTTAAAAAGAGATGTGCCCTCAGAGTCTTTATTAAAAAGAAATTCTCTTAACAACCTTCCTCTCGTTCAGTGACAGCTGGGATTGTAAGAGGACAAGCGGTTAGGAAAATGGATGGTAGGATAGATCTTGTGGATTGCCTCAAGGTATTAATTATTTTAATTTCACAGTGTAGATCATTGTAAGCTTTTTGTGTCAGTATCCCATTTGTGATATAATTATATGGTAATGTTTGCAACAGTGGTTCTCATACCCAGTTAAGGGTAGGGGGTTTCAAGCCCCACCTGTCATTTATAATGCAAGACTTTTACTGTAACCGAGTATCTCTGCATGGTAATACGGCTACTTTTACATAAGTAAATTATCAGAGTACTTCTTATACCACTGATTACAATGTAATAAAACACTGATTTCAAAATGTGTGTTGATGACATCTTTCCCTCATCACAATCTGTTCACCAGTGTTGTCCATTAAATAATATGAATAGAGTAGATAATAGAGTTTTTCACAGAGCGCTGTGCAAGCTGAGGTACGAGCTGCTCACCACAAATGTGATGTCTCACATGACAAAGTCAAACACAAGACTCATCACATCCTGACAAAGTCTTTATTTCTTATTGTTACTTGATCAGTACACAGACAAAGACAACTTAGTTCATATATGTATTTATGTATATTTCAACTTTACAGTACACATCTGAATGACAACAGAGCAGGTTAGAGTCATTCTACTGTGAATAGAAACAAGCTCAAAGGGAAGATTCCCACAATATGAAACAATCCGGACAAGAAATAAAAGAAAAAGAAATTATTGCTCAGTACAAATAAATCATAATGTTAGTAAGAAGAATAGCATTAGTACACATGAACCAACATTATTATATCAAGATGAGGTTATACCCTAATGATGACTATAAAAAGAGAAATTCCAAGCGAAGAGGAACAGAAATATGTCAACAGTTTCTTCACAATACAGTAGAGTTAAGAGTTCAGTTTGGGGAACCTGCTCTCTAAATAAAAAAACATCTATATGTGCAAGGAGGACCAAGGACTATACAGACTGATCTAGTGCCAGGAGGTGTATATTTTCAGAAATAGCTACTGAACTTCACTATTTTTAGACTTTATAGAGCGGGAAAAATCTTGATTTTTCATGGGCTAAATGTCAAAGGTGTTGAGGGCAAAGAATATAAGTGCAAATCATAGTGAGGGCTTCTGGGAGGATGAGGCATAGGTTGACAATGCTAAACAGCACTTCAAAAAAGGACAGAATACATTCAGGAGCCCCCCCCAGACAGTTTGGGTCAAAGTAGCGTTAAGAGGAAATCAAAGTGTAGTTGGCAGAAAATAGCTAACACTGAATTATGACCAAACTCCGCTACATGCACACTTGAGTGTAATAAAGTAAATAAATGAGGCTCTGTGATGAGGAACTGAGGTGTTTGATCTGGCCAATATCCTCTCATAATCTCTCCTTTTTGCACATCAGGATTTTCTGTAGACATTTCAAACAATTTGACAATAATCTCTCCAGCTTTAGCAAAATCACATTCCTTTCCTTTAACATTCATTCATTCTCTGTTTTCCGGGTCAGAATCCCTCTCTGCGTTGTTTGGCAACACTACTTCTTCTTTGCATGAAGATCAGTCTGTTGCTCTCTAGCTCCCCCTGGTGCTCAGAAACACAACTAACACTACCAACATTTTTAAAGTTGACTTCAGCTGATAGCCCTTTAGGGTGCGTCTGGGTTTGCCTGTGAGAGCCGGGGCACCATGTGATTTTTTTAGAGGGAGGGGGTTATTTTCTAAGGTGGCTGGGGGTTGCCCTACATTCTGAGCTTGGCGCCCAAATGGCTCCAAAAAAGCCCCGTCCCTTACAGGCTGCCTCAAGGAAGTGCACACCTCAGCGATTGGAAGCTACGCCCCTTCTGACAGGGGACCAAAGTTGTAAAAGTGAAAACAGTAGAAGGTGACTATAGTACATGAATACAGTACATGACTGAGCCAAAAACCAGGGGGACCCTATCTCTGATCTCCATTGGCAACGTGGTACAGAATTATAGAAGACAACAGCACACAACTCACTATTCTAAACCTCTAATTATATACATGTACTATACTGGTGAATTTATGCTTACACAGCATATAAAAACACACGCTAAACACAAAGCAATGGATGCCTACTTGTGTGTGAATTTTTTTTTTCTTTGGGTTAGTTCCCTTACAAAGCCCAGCCCATGCAGCTTTCACTGGAGAAGGTGTTTGAAAATGTGAGTGTATAAGAGTATGTGTGTGACTGTGGATACTTGTGAATGTAGCGGTGGTGGCTTTGGTATTGTCATGGAGAGGGGCTGGGTGCTGTAAGGGAAGGCAGTTCTTTGGTGGCGACCTGGAAAGAGGGCTTTGTGGGGTCAACGCGGTCCTGCCTCTGTCTCTCTGGTCTGTTTTGGTTTGGGTTAGAGTGTGATTGTCATGTTATAGACCACAAAGATTCAACTACGGCCAGAACCTCTTGCATGCACTGGAGTTACAGACTGATTATGCTGGCTGCATCCATGGCCCTATTTAACTAGACATGTGTAACATGCTAATGACGAATGCGCTAATACTAGATATTACTTAGATACTAGAACGCCCTAAGATTACTTTCACATTCACATGCATATACATGTTAATAAATGCTAATTCTAGTCTAAATTCATGTAATGGATTGTCATTGTCAACATTTAGATGATGATGATGATACACAGATGCAAATGGAAGCAATTTAAACTTCAATAACCAACTGGTCATGTTCACCAGCCTGGCCTGTCTGTGATGTGTTTTATGGACTAGAGTTTTATCCAAATATCAAACATAATAAGTGATTAGTGCTCAAATTGCAATTTAAGCTAAAACAGATATAATATTTCTCTATGAGGCTAAACTCCATTCCTATGTTTACATGCTACATGTAACAATGAAGCAATTCTGCTCACAATGGTATTTTTAAGGTGTTAAACTTTTACTTTGATTTTGACAATTTCACAGAGCACGATTATAGGTGAGTTATTAATGTCTGGAAATACAATTTCAGTTCTGTCTCTCACTTTTTTAGTTTTCTGCATGCTGATCAAGTGCGCCACAGTAACTTTGCTACAGCATTGGTTATATTAGACTGTATATTTAGATTATTCACTTCATGCTCTTTCAATGCTGGACTCCAAGTCACAAATCGCAGATTGTCATTTTGCTCAAAATCAACATTTTTCATACACTTTGGCCACAGCATGTACAGACTATCATATTAAAAGAAATAAAAATAGATGAAGCTGCACATTTGTGTCGGCTACGCTCCCTGGTGCTTAAGTGGCTAGGTTTCAGTGCCTCAGACTGTGTCTCACATGTTAATATTTATTTGACTAACCTGACCAGTCAGACTCATCCTATTGGTACAAAACTGACTTATACTACTTCTACATCTAAATCTGTTTATAATAACCTGCAAACAAGCATTCTCCATTCTGTTGTGAGGAAATATGAAAACACCTGAAATGCACGTATGCTGATGACACTGTTATTTTTCTCTCAAATGTAGCTCTAAATCTGATCCTACTGATCCTCTTAGACTACAAACGCTAACAAATCTTCTCTAAACACAACAGGTGCACTGAGCTATGATGGGCCGTGTTCAGTTGTCTGTCAAATTCTGGATGCACCCACCTGTGCGAACAACACAGAGAGAGATGCTGGCACTTTGTCGGTACGACAACACACATGCACACACATACATACTTACATACTTGCAAAATACTTATGCAGAACACTTTTTTTAAATGGCACCCCCGAAAAGTTCTTTTTTTTCTTTGCCACAGCCTACACTTTCACCTTCTCATAGCACATTATTAAGTGTTTATCGCCTTTTTGCTATGTGGATTGTTGACGGACTGGGGGGTGGGGGCTGAGGTGGCTGGGATACACTTCAAGACATTTCAAGAACAAAAACAGTTGTCTAAATCTGTAAGTGCTAGGAAGGGTGAATATTTGAAAGGTGTGCTTGGGGGTTTTAAGTAGCAATACATACGGTATTTACAGTAGAGGAAAGAAGATGGCAGGCAAAGGGATGTGGAGGAGATAGTTTAAGATGGAGAGAGCTGTCTTCACTCATTTATGAACTTTCCTTCCTGTCGCACTTAAATTCTATCCTCTATCATGGCTAATTCATTCTCTCACATCTTCTGTCCTTTTTCTTAATTTACCATTCCCTCATCTCTTAGCCGTGATCCCTTCCTATGTCTCTCTTTCTCTCTCTCCATCCCTCTACCCCCTCCCACCCTCTTTCTATGGCTCCTCAGCAGGACACCTCCATGGTTTGGGTGACCGTGCCGACTCCCTCTGTGCTATCGGAGTGCGTGCAGGCCCGAGAGCGGGACCCATCCACGGAGCCTGCGCTGGTCAGAGAGGCCGTCCTGGAACGGGCCAGACGGGTCATGCTGGCGGAGGGCACTGAGAGGAAGAAGTGGAAAATGGAAGAAAGAAAGAAACAATGAGTGAGCATTACATTTGAAAAACAAATAAAGCGTGAGGTTAGTTAATGTTAGGGAGATGTGGGGAGTACATGCTAATGCAAAGAACTAAGAATTATCCCTTTATGCTGGTGTCATAAGGCAGTTGACTGGTTTATTACAACAGCCGTGAATGACTGGGGTTGTGCACTTAACCTGTTGATTATTATACTCCATCAGTACCATGCTTAAGAGAAACTCGGGGCTCAGTTTGTGTGACTAACAGGTCTACTTTGGGATTATAACATTGTTGTAATTAAAATATTAATTCATATTAATTTGGCCATTAATTTTATTGGAATATGTAAGAAAATGGGCCTTGAGATTGTTTTGCCAGTTAATGCTTCCAAAGTCAGGAATGTACCCTGAAGCTTTAAACATTAATCTTGGTTTTGAATATGTTATGCTTACAGTAAAAAAAAAAGAAAATCATCAGGATCCAAGCAATAAAACATTATTTACACTCATTATAATATTAATATCCATTATGCCATCTGTTAAAGTTTAACACAAGTAGTAGCTACTGTTATGTGTTTTCCTACAGTGAACTACTGTAGCATGATGAGTTACGTTAAATTAATCACTAAATAAAAATAATCACGACCTGTAAACTCTAAGCTTGTCTCAGCTGCTAACTTTGTTTGCTTTTTGCTTTTAGTGTTTATAGTAGGTTTAGAGTTTTTAGCTGAAAGCAGCAACCTGCTTCTGGACTGTTTGTGTGCTGAATAATTTTTCATTATCTTTAGTTTTGCCTCATTTCACATTCTAAATGCTGATTTTCATCCATGATGAATATATCTGTAAAAAAAATAATTGTTTGTGCAACTTGATTTTCAAGAGCTGGCAACCCTGAAGCACTGTAACTCTTGATCATGAATACATTCTTCTGTAAACAGTAGTAGTAATTAAGGTCACCAAATAATTATGAATCGCAGCTTTAGTACAAAAACACTGGCTCCAGTCTTGTGATTTGCAACGAAATATATAAATAATATAAAATTCAGTCTAAAAAAGGTGCACTTTTAAATGTTGTTTTGTGGTTTAGGCTCAGCAAACATCTGAAGAAAAACTAAAGACTGAGGTTTTGCTTTATCAGCAGTTTATATAGTTTTAATTAGAAATCATTTGATTATAGAAACTACTGTATATCTGCATCATTTACTTTTAAAAACTGAAATAGTATTGCTGGTCATTTGTTCTAAACTCCATCCAAAAGGTTTTGCTCAAAGCTAGCTGAAGGCCATGCAAAGAGCACTACTGGAGATGCAATGGTAAAGGAATGGGGGGAGGGACAGCATATTTTTCCATGACAGGAAAAATTATTTCTGTTAAAACAAAGATGGGGTTAAATGTCCTTGGGATTTCCAAAAAAACAGAAACAAAAGCAAAAGTGAAACAAATTCATAACAGTCCAAAGGATTGTATCCACATCCAAATCAAATGAACATAAATTTCAAAATGCTCATGTCATTGAACGGGGCAGCGATAAGAGCTAACAGGAGAATGGGGAGGAGGAAGTACCTGGCCCTCCACTCAACCTCCGATCCTTCACATAAGCGACTGAGAGAACAGGGCAAGGGAGACAGAGGGCAAGATTAACAAAACTCACGTCCCTCTGCATGAAATACATCACAACACACACACTCACAATTTACTGCAATAATACGTCTACGAAAATATCTCTTCATGAGGAAGTAACTTACGATAAACTCAGTCAAAGACACAAACATAGTACAGTTCCTGTGGATACTCACTGTAGCCCATTCCCTGCAGGAAATACTTGAAGGCTTCAGTCAGCTTTCCAGGCTGGAGAACAACACATCACATACTGAATCTCAAAGTTTAAATATAGACGTCTATTCATGGTCTGTCCACAGTTTGTATTTCATGTGATCATATGCTGACAAATGAAGGTTGTTACCTGTGTGAGCTGGGGAAGTCCACCAGAGTCGGCCATCTGCCACGAGAGCAGAAAACAGCGATCAAGCAAGCCGCCAATAGCTCTGTAACTTTCTGTGCTAGCCTCTGTTCTGCAGGTACTTCTCTACATACAGTGTGTTTTTAAAAGAACATCTACTGTACTTCATGTAGAAACACTCAACACTTTGCATTATTTATTTACAGTATGTGGTTTAAATTTTACATGGTACATGTCAGCTACAAAATCATTATGCTTCAAGATTTACTTTGAGTAAATTTCCCATTCATATTGAATAATTTAGTTTAGTTTTGTGCAAAATGAGGACACATTACTGTGTCATTTTTGCAAGGGCCGTGATCCTGCAAACACAGGTCACCTGATCAATATGTTTCTGTTGTTCCATGAGTAATTCAGTCTAGTCTGATTAAGTAGACAGACAGTGGAGACTACACTGTTACACTGAAAGTTATGCAGAAATTATGATGAAACTATAAAATGTTTCTATATACCAAAGTAGAGAGGAATTAATATGAGAGTCAGGGTGCTAACATTTATACTGTGTTCCATTATATTATACAGCACATTTATGACTGTAAGTGTGGTGAATTTGATATTTTTCAGAAAAATTGGAGGAATAACTGTTCTTTTATGGCCAGACATTTCTCACATTTCTTGAGATGGCGAACACTTATGCCTGTGTGTACGGACACGTTCAGCTAG
Source organism: Ctenopoma kingsleyae (assembly GCA_032353495.1). NCBI lineage: Eukaryota > Metazoa > Chordata > Actinopteri > Anabantiformes > Anabantidae > Ctenopoma > Ctenopoma kingsleyae. Next base: position 2,361,387 of record JAUBNQ010000025.1, read on the forward strand.
AACTTTGCTGAACTGATGGTTGTTTAAAAACCGAACTGACGGGGTCAGCCAAACAGCTGTTTCGGGCTGTAGCGTCACCGACTGCAGCTCGTGTCACACTAGCAGCCATGTTTTTGTGGTGTCGTAGATGGTCTCCGCTCTAAGTCATGCTTGTTCCAGTGTGGTATAGATGTCCTCATTTACTTCTCTTTCAAACCATTTGTTTTTCAAACCGTCTGTTTAAAAGAGGAGAATGTGGACACTGCTATATGTGTTCTTTCTATGTTGTGTTTAGTTGTCGCACATAAGAAAAAAATGTCATCTTCACAAATTCACAAATGTTTCCACATTTTTTGTGCAATTTCAACCAAATGAAAGCAAACCAAATAATAACAATACTTTACTTTACTTTACTTTACAATAATAATAATGACAAATTAGAATTATCTGAAGAATACGTCATCATAAAGTGTGCAGGAGGAGAAGGACAGACAGTTACCTTCAGGAAGGTGGTGTTAGTTGGATCCAGTTTGGAGTTGCACTCAACCTTGAAAACAAACAAACAAACAAAAAACAAGTTAAACTTTAACCGCACTAAGAAAGCTGCAGTAACAAGAAACTCGATGGAGACTAAAAAATATCTATATACAGTCTATATGTGGAGAATATATGAGTCTGTGCTTATGTGAGTGACCCAGATACTGCAGTGTGCTGCAGAGATGAGTCACTCCAGAAGGCTGGAAACACAGCCGCAGTGCACACACACACACACACACACACACACACATACACACAGTAGCCAGATGTGCACAAACACACAATGTATGGCTGCTCACACTTTTTGACACTCACAGTCACAACAGTGACAAACACACAGCCAGCGTCATACACATACGGAACATGATTTTGCTGTCTGCTGCTTCCTGCTGTGTTTAGTCTTTAATCGCTCGCAGAGATTACAGAATTCAATTTACTGCCCAAACATTTTAAATATCAACCAAAAGCCACATCACTGCAACTGAAATACATGTATTTCTGTTTCTACAGAGTAAATGTTAAAGATCTTTAAAGGTGTTCTGTGAGGAAGAGCTGCATGTGCAGATTCACAGACGGATAATAATAACAAATCGCATGCAAATTTACAACAAAACACTTGGAAATGTGAATTCAAATATGCAAATGTGAGTCTAAAATTTACGCTTCTTTAATCATATTCCACTCCTCTGTTCTCCTGCTCACTCCATGTAAAAAAAAATGCATCATATACAGTAATTAATAAACACAGCAGCCTCAACTGGACATATCGGCGGATATGAAATGTTAACACGACCCTCATCAGTCACAACCGATTCAACATCCTTTGTTTTATATCTGCTGGCTGCTCATGCTGCTCCCCTCCATTCCTCTGACACTGCCTGTATAGCAACATGCCTCTACCTCCATACCTCTGTTTCATTCATTCTTCTCCTCCAACCGACACAGTGATTTGAGTTAAATTGATTTAAACATGCGGCACGTTAACTGAAGCATAATCTGGGCCACATCAAGGTAGGAAACCCCAGAGACAGAGCGAGGCCATCTGGCCCCTGGAGAACAGACTCACTCGCACACACACACACACACCCCTGTGGTATGGCATCAAAAACATGCATCACAGACACAGTTGGACAGTGAGAAAACACACACACACAGTCCGGAGGGGTTCAGCAGGGTTTTAGAGTGAACCAGGTCTGTGCAGGCTGACTTATTTCCGTTTCCCTGAATGAGGACAAACAGTCACTAACTAGATTTCTGTGCCAAGTACAAAGCACCGAACTGAGACGAAACACAGGAACAAGGACAAGATTCAGTTTTAGACTGAAGGTTTCTTAGAAGCATGATTAGTTTGAAGAGAGACGACGTCTCTGAGTGAATGTTAGAGGAGCGAGTACAGATGGTTGTTGAAATCTTCAGAGAGGTAAAGGATGATGATGCACTCACCACTCCTTCCTCAGCAGGGGCGTTGTCTCCTACAACCAGCATCACAGGACACCTACAGGAAAACAGCATCCACAGTGCATATTTACACCACTTTTACTTTATTCATCAGTTGAAGTACATTTTGAAGTATGTTATTTTTTTTTACGTCAATTTTCTTTAAAGAGAGTGGAGAGAGTCTGCAGAGCTTATCCAGGGTTAACAGAGTTGCGAAATGTGTTATATTGTATTTGATATTGATGCTACTGTTATACTTTAAATGAAGGTTTAATGTTGTATTGTGCCACTGATGTAAGGAGGTGGAGACATCTCATGTGACTGGCTACTGAAACACCTGTTACAGATCATGTAATGAATGAGGCTGAAACATGCTGATCTGTTCATGTACTGTTAATAATTGACGATCAGCTGTGAGCTGTGAAGTGTATTTATCTTCAAATGACATTTTTGGCGTTACTTCAAAGCGCAGTTAAACTTTCAGCGTCCATGTGTCTGCTAAGTATTGGTGACGATAGATGGAATTCAGCTGTTCATGTCGAGCAGTTATATGTGTGTTTTACACGTTTTCATGACATTTAGTGAGACACAATAAACAAAGGAACTTTTCTTCTTCTCAGAGCTGCCATGTTTTGTTTCTATATCTGCAGTATTAATTATGTACAGTATGTGGTGTGAGTGTGGATTGGCCTGAGCACAAAGACACAGTAATACATTTTCTACCTTTTATCTTTTTGTTGTGGCAGAGTTTTGTAAATGCATGTATATTTGGTAAGTTTTGTTTGTTCAAAGTTGTGCAAATGCTTCAACTGTGTGTAACATCTTGTAGGGAAAATGATTAATGAAACAGAACCAGTGAAGAAGCTAAAATTGATCCTGCCGCTTTGGACCTCTCTCTAGTTTCTTTTTTCAAACTATGAACCTCAGTTAGACTTTAAACTAGTTGAATCAATTATGTACACAGTCATATTATGAAAACTTTGTAGACTTACTTCAGGGTCTTGGCATTGAGTACTGTTCCACTGCGGTTCATCTCCAGATCCCTCCGACTAAAACACATAAGGAATGATAAGATAAAATAAGATAAAGTGAAAAAGAGTGTTTATTTTGTGTGTGTGTGTGTGTGTGTGTGTGTGTGTGTGTGTTCACGTTGTTCTACCTGTTGTACATGTTCCAGAAGAGCTGCAGGTTGAACTGGTTGACGGTGTTGTTGATCTGTTGCCGGTAGCTCTGCACTAGCTCTGTGTTGTTCATCAGCTCCTCCTGAACGCACACACAGACACACACAACTTGGGTCAGAACAAAGGGTCAAAAACAATTTGCTATACTGACATGACAAGGTAAAACTGAATTATAAATGCCAGTTTTCTTGTCCTGTTCTCTTCCTATTTTCCAATTTTTCCAATGTTATTCCCACACCGTGAGCGTACCTGACTGAAAAGATGTGGCAGCACAGTATCTGGCAGAGTGCTGGTCAGACCGGACAGCTTGGGGAAAAGACAGGGAGATGATTATTGAATAAAGTCTGGATTGTTATGTGTATCACTAATACGCAGTGGAGGGAAGGTACCTTGGTGGCAGCCCAGTCAATCCATCCTTTGCCGTTGGGGTCGATGTTGAGCAGAACCAAGCCCTCCACCAGGTCAGGGAAGATAAGCTGAAATAATAATAAATATGTGACTTTGTGTCCAGCACTGGGGTCAGTGTGAACACACAATCTGGATACAGCACAGTACAACTTAGGAGAAACAGGATTTGACTTACAGCCAACTTGGCCAGAACGTAGGCTCCAGCTCCAACTCCAATCCCAATAATGCTCTTAAACCTAAAAGATCATCAGCATTTAAAGCATGATATGCTATTGTAAGAGCTCATATACATGATGCATAGAAGAATTCTGACAGCATGATAAAGACAATCTGGTGTGCGTATACAATGCTGTAGAATGGTACTGTTGGCAGCACAGACTGAAATTCTTGCTTGTACTGAATCAGGCGTTGTACATCTCAGCTGTGGCTGGTACTGTATGTTCAGACTAAAAATACATCGTCTTGGCAAGAAATGTCTTCGCGCTTCTTTGTCTTCTAGTGTGCGGAGAATGCTCAGGAATCCAAGAGGCCAGCTAGCACACCCACCCGACCACGATGTTACACTGTGTATGATGCTTTAATGAGAACTGTCACTTTCTGTTTTGGTCTCATTGTATCTATATGTGCTCTCTGGCAACATCGATGTCCCTGCAGATGACTGTTATTACAACACGTGAATAAATAAATGTGGATTATGTAGAATCTGAGAGCACCAACCCAAAGTGCTGCACCACGGTTGGTAGCATTCCAGCCAGCTGGTCCATAGTAGGGTACTGGTACCTGTGGCGAGAAAGGATTGCATTGTGATTTGTTTTCATTTTAAAATCTCAAGGCATTTGTATCTTATCTAGATACTTTAAACTGATTAAATAGAGGTAATAATGTTAAATGTATTGTAATCCCCGACCACCAGATAATTAACACGTATTCATTAGTGCTTTTTATCAACTATATCCCTAGTCATTTCTCATTTGTGTTTATATACCCCTGTGGCAGCTGTGGCGCTCCAGCGTGCTGTCCAGGGGCATCGACGTGGCAAACCACAAAGTGCTTCGTGATCTCCTGCATATCCTCATTACTGAAAAAAGTGTTGAAGCACAGCTTGTCTGTAGGAGAGCGAAAGAAAGAGAGAGAGAGGAAGAAGGAGGAGAGGAAACAAGCAGAGGTAGCATGGGGTGAGAGGACGGATGGAATGTGATCATATTAAATATGCACCACACTCAGAGGGGTGACCATCTGGACGTAATGACACTGTGCCAGTAAGGAGAAAGCAAAGACTCCTTCCATCAAACCTGTGAAGTCGTACAACCCTCACTCGTCTAGGTTTTTAATAGGAATGTGACACTATGAACACTATGAATTATAAGTACAGATCCTGCATGTTTTAATGAAAACGACACATGACTTAAAGAAGAAATGTACTTGAAATAAACTCCCCTTCATATCCAGGGTTGGTAGAAATGGTCAATGTAGGAAGATTTGTATTTATATAGAAACTGCTTCTAAAAAATGCTTCTCTAGTTTCAGTTCCTCTGTCCAAGATTAGTCTTTCCCAGAAACTAATTTGCTAAAAAAAAAGGTTCAAACTAAAAGTCATTACGTAATATCTGCATGTTCAGTCCAGATTTTCAGCAGCTTGGGAAAAAAACTACTTTTTAAATGTATCAAGTGAGCAAGCAAGCAACTAATACGTCCTTATGTCGTCTGGATTTTGTAGCATCGTGGTGTCAATCAAACCAGGTGAATAATTTACTGATACAAGCATTTTTTCATTTTTTCTGAATCTTTGTGATGCTCTTTTAATTTCCAGCTACTACAAAATGTTTATATCACCTGTCACTTGTTCTGATGGTTTGCACTGGGTTGAATGGCTGTTGGTCAAACAAGACTTTTTACAGTAACAATGCATAAAAACTAAATGTTTTATATGTCCTTGTCTATATGTTTGTAAATATGTTAAGAAAACATGTTGCAATAACAGACTAAAAAAATAGCTGCACTGTCAGTCACACATCGCAAAAAATGAGCTATTTTCTTGTAGTTCTTGTCTCATTTCGATTGCGAGTGACTCACTGAGGATTTCTCTGAAAATGTCGAGCTCCATTTCCTGAACCACTATAGAAGAAGTGAGAACACTGAATTCTTAAATAGCTACATTTATAATAAATGCCAGCTCTCCATTTGCCCTCCTTCCACTGGCTCTGCAGCTGGCCTACTTTCATGTGCCCATGTGTGTCAGACTCGGTTAAACCACGCAGCAAACGTTGTTTCCTCTGAGCGCTGTTAATTAAACGGGCCAATTAGCACGATAACTGGGTCAGGAGATGAAAAGTAGGGGAGGCCGGGAAGGTGACTGTAATCTTTCACCACGGCTCTGGCGCCCAAATGTCAGGTTTTTGCGCGAACAACAAAACCAATGCTACGTGAGGGCAGAGGCGCATGCTGAATCATCGGCCAGCGCTCACAGTCTGCACTCCCACTGACTCCATGACCTACTTTCTCCTTCTGCACTTTCTTTTCCTCTCTCTGTTTAAGCCTCCCTCGCTTCTTTTCTTTTTTAAGTCTCCTCATCCTCTGCAGTCATATCAGCCTCGCTGTGACAGATTCTTTTCTTATCTGCAACAATTGCTGCTATGTCATCGTTTCCCTCATCTTTCTCCCTTTTGCACACGACTAATCTCTTTCCCGTCGTTCTGTTTTCTATTTTTTCCCCACTCTCTCCTGTTCTGTTTTCTTCTGTGTTTTAAATTCATGTAGCGACTGGGAGTCAGTAGTGAGTTTCTTTCTTTTATTCTTTATCGGTGTATTTTTCTCTTTTTATTGCTTCGTTTTGTTCTAGATTAGATGAATAATAAGCTTAATGCTATTAATAATAAGCTTTTCAAAGAGGCCGGGAAGAAGGACACACAACAAAAGCCAGATATCTGTGGATCAGCTCTGGTCTCTGACATGATATCTTCCACACACACACACACACCACCACCATCTCAATCCTGCCTCCAACCATCAAGGCAGCGCTGCATTGCCACGGGCCCCGCCCCGCCTCCCTCTGCAGGATAGAGATGTTTTTCTGACCTACATTTCATAGATGCCTCTCACACTCACCCTTTCATTTGCCTCATCATCACCTCTCCTCTTTTCTATTTTCATTCCCCCTCATTATCACACACCTCAGAGGCTTTTTTTTTTCTCTCTTGGTCTCTTTCATTGTCTCGCATTGTTTTCTCCCCTGCTTCTCCCTACACCTGTCCCTCCTCTCCTCTACACGTGGGTTTACATTATTATCCCTCCTCTCATTCAGCTACTGACTCTCGTCAACACTCTGTGTATTATTACCTGCTGTTTTGAGATATCTCACAGTTTTATGAAACCACTGTGTTTTCATATTTATTTCAACACTTTGCTTACTTTTAATGATCTGTACATTCATGACACTGGTGACACAAACCTGACAGTGTTAGTCTGTGTGTGTGTGTGTGTGATACCAAAGTGAAAACAGGATTGAAGAACATGGCATGGACACTAATTATCACTTCTGATAAGCGTGGAGACACCTTACTGAAAAACACAGAACGTGTGCAGAGACACACCTACACACACACACACATTTTCCACTGGATACTCACGGTTCAGTCCCACATCGTGGTAGGTGAGGATAGCTGGCTTGTTCCCCTTGGGCGCCCCACGGATTACCACATGCAGCATCCCATAAGGGGTCTCAATGTCATGTTCCTGTGAGACACAAAAACACACATTCTCGTTCTCACCTGCACCAAGAACCACTGAAGCTGGATCGTGCCTGATAAAAACACAATCCATACTACATTTCTTGCACACAGTTATGTTTTCTAAGACTTCAGTGTGCATGATGATAGGTTGCTGACTTCACATGTCCTGCTATGCAACAATTCATCAGGCCAACCTCCCTATTTGTGACCCACATTTTGTCAGCACTTGCTGGTCGAAGCCAAACTCAAAATGGAGGTAGTTCTATTTTGATCTGCGCAGCGTAGGCACACACACACATTCAAATGCTCAGATACTGTAGCTGTGGCATTTTGGGATTATTATGTTTGGTTTAGGCTGGAAACTGCAGTGAAGCATTTATTAATGATGCTGACGCTCCTGTGTGCAGTACATGCTCCACTTTAAACCAAATCAGATCATCATTATTGTCCTCCGTTCAATGTGTTGTCACATCTTAAACATAAAAACAGAGACAAACAGTTGACTGAACAACCTGCTTGTCTGCTGCTGTCAATCTGCAGCATCTCTCAGTAACTGCTTGCTATTTGTAACATAATACATGTTCACGACAGAGTAATGTCAACGAGTCCCCAGTGACTCACAATATAAAAACAAACAGTGATTAATGATGTAGCCGACTGCCAAAATTCAGCATAATCACCCCCCCACCCAGTCATGCAGCCAGCAGTAATGAGGTAATCCAGCCAGATTATCTCTGTATTATTTCAACATCAGTGTTATCTAAGATCAACAGTTTAATTCGAGGCACTCGCTGCACGCAGGGCTTTGTTCACAGTCTGTTTTCAGTGAATATGAGGAAACATTTCCCATGTGTTCCTGATGACCTTCAGATTCATCCAGAAGGAAAACACTGAGAAAGACTTTCAAAAGAAGTCAAAGCATCTTCCAAATTGTCTAAAGCACCTTGATTAGTGTGACTTGTTTCATTTCGTCAAGCAAATGCCTAGATCTTGTCAAAGAATCATTCAGTCACTGTGTTCTCTCATCTGTTTCAGGTTTTCCAAAAGATGGAGAACACTGCAAAGGACTAACACTTCCTCTAAACACACACATACACACAAACATACTGATGTGTTTATCCACAGAGGTATGTGCATTGGTGCATGGTACAGCGTCTGACTGCTTAACTGTGTCAGTGGGCCAGACATAAAGAATGACCCATTATTCCACACTGACGCTGCAGTTTCTCACAGCAGAACACGCTCCTCATTACTAATGTTGTAGACCGACACACGTTTGCCTGGAATATGATGAAACACAGTCACACAAACACCGTGAATAAAACGGTCATAATGTACAGTAAGTAACCACACGACTCTTTTCTGCTGCTACTCACCCCATCCCAGCACTCAGGCATGGCTCCGCAGTAAGTGTATACTCAGCCAATCAAGAAGAGGAGGGCGCAGACAGGGAGATGAGCAGCCGGGTGTCTCCTGATTTAAAGGACTAGGTCCGCTGACCACTTGCAGTAGGATGCAGAGCTGTTTAGTAAATGCTGCAGGTTGCTGCAGTGTCTTTGTATGCTCAACACTACTCCCACTCAGACTCCTAAGCTGCTCAGCTGCTGCCCTCCTCCCACTCGTTCCCTCCCTCCCCTTCCCTTCCACTCTGTAGGGAAAGAGACTGGGGGATGGGGCAGGCTGGAGATGACTGGCTCACAGCGTCACCTCCCCTGTGCAGGATTGGTCAACTGTCCTGTCAGTCTTTAGTCTGAAGACACACTCTCTCTGTCTCTCTCATCAGCACCACTGATGCTCTGCTTTTGATCTGTTTCTGCTTCACTGTCTTTGTTTTCCTCAGCAACCTTGTTATGTCCCAGCCCTCTGGCAAAAACAGGAACCGCTGCCATTCATTCATTAGCACTAATGAGACATAATCTGTAGATGAAAAGTATTCAGAGAGAGCTCTACAGTAAGTCTGCAAGAATCAGAACAGGGATCACAAGAGTCCTCATGCTTTGGTTATCCCAACATCCTCATCACCTGTCAACAAAAGTCTGTGGTGCAAAGGTCAGCTGCAAGGCCTCATGACCACATCACACCTATAGAGCCACTTAAAGCACGATCACTGCCTTCTATAATTCAGACACACAGCACAGAGAACAAGATGTCTGAGCCGTGTAAACAGTCCAGTAAAGAGAAGAACGAATTCAGAGGAACTGAGGTTGTTAGATATTTTATTAATGCTACAGCTGAGGAGGTAAATAACATCAGCTCTCAACATATCCAGGCAGTAACATAAAATCAAACTTGATTTTGCTCTGAATTTAATTATAAATCTATGTCCAGTTGAAATTAAATATTAAGGTTTTATGAAGGGTGAGTAGTGTACGTGCAAATTCACAAGTGGTGGTGTGTGACTGCAGCACACGCAGGCACACATGCACTTCCACTCTTTGCCTGTCTTTGCCTCTTTTTGTCACTCAACAGCCCATCTCTGTCCCCTTTCTCTCCCTCTATCCCCTTTTTTCTGTGTCAGTCTGTTCCCTCTTTCCTGTTGACAGAACACTGGACACGCTGACTCAACTTGAAGCTGAGCTCTTTGCTCTCTCTCTCTCTCTCTGACTTTGTCCCCTGTCTTTTTCCCTCTAACTCCCTCCCTGCATCACTGTCTGCTTTAAACATACAATCTTTGCCAGCAAGCATTTGACAAAGAGAGATGGACAAAAGTAAACCTAAGCTTGAACTAATATCAGATGTTTTTAAGAATTGATATAAATGTATTTAATTACTCAGGCTTGTTTTTTTTCTCCATGTAGGCAGCTACATACCATATGTTAGCACTTTCCTCCAGCTAAGATGCCATTTCCATTTTGTTAAATATTATAAATGCAGTGCAATAACATGACCCCCTCCTCCCCTCCGTCAGACACATGATACAGCTGGTTCAGATCATTATGTAAAGATGATACTGTGCTTTGATATAAAGTAAGTAATTACCCTGGCTCTAGACACTAGACTAGTTTGTGCTTTCACGTTGAATTTTATGATGCTGTAACACTGCTTGTAAGATGAAAAAGAAGAAGATTCAGTGCAGTGAGTTTAGTTAAGTTTAAAGACCTAAATTTGGAGGATCATACCTACATACATTACTTACATTATGCAAAGAAACAGAGAGCACAAATCCTTGTCGTCAAAGGACAAAAACAAGATCAGGACACAAAACAAGGACACACACTGTTGTGGCAATTCCCAGCAATCACTGATGGGTCATAATGTTTCCAGAGTGACATCAAAGTTGCCTGTTTTGTGCTGGACAGGTACTTTAGACTAACTTTTCCAATGTCCAATACAAATTCCAACAACAACTTATGATTCTAAAATAAAAGTGTGAAATATTTACTTGTGATTACAGCTAATTGTCAAATTAAACTCAGAGCAGTGCCTGTTAAAAATGAGACATGTTGGTTACTTTACTCTATTTGTGTACAGAACAGTGCAGTGTAGTTGTTTTTGACAGCCTTTACGACAGTGCACACAGGTAATGTATAGTTTTACATACTAAATAGGTCAACTACACCTGCTGTGATGTGGAAAAATATATACAATAAATATGAAGCAACCATATCACTAGACAGTTATACTTGATGTGGTCATTAGATAACGTGGCACCTGCAAACACCACAGGCTGTCTTGAGTTTGTAAAAGGAGGGGTGGGGATTGGGGGTACGCAGATGATTGAAATCTGCAACATCACCAATTATTTTATAGTTTTCTTTGGTCTGTAACATAAAGACACTAGAAAACATTCTCCATCATCACTTTCAGGATTACAAATTTAGACACATCAGCTGTGATTATGTGCCTCCACTACATTAATGGGTTATTAAACAGTTTATTGCAGTATCCACCAAATATTAAATGGTGACAGTACGTGCTCTACTTTAAGCATTACATTATTGTTAATAATATAATTCCTCAGACGTGCAAATACAGATACTAACAACTTAAGTTTATGTAAAACACAACCTCCATATTTTGTGGTGTAGGGACATGGAGTATTAAGAACATACATGTGTAACCTTCTGAAACTCTCAGACTTGCATTGGAGAGACCACTGTATGGAGGCTGACCCCGTCTGGGTCAGCTGATATGGATAATCTTTAAGACTTTCCCTCTTTGGTTAACCTCGACTGGAAAACCAAGAGAATTTGGGTTATGCATGTAACTTGTATGGAAAAAGAGTGAACAGTGGGCTACATCTCTAGAGGTGAATGTATGCAGATGATTCTGAGATAGAGCCAATGTTCCTCACATTGAGATGTGAAAACATGCATCCCCTAAGTCTACTGTTGCAAGACAGTCACCTTGAAGGATGGTCTGTCCAATCCTCTGCATAGTCAACATTTTGCATCACAGGGATCTCAGACTTTTGCCCAGCAAGTGGAGGCTGGGTTTTGAAAACTGTGAGGTCAGAAAAGAGGGCTGAGAGGAACCCTGGCCACAGCACTTTCAATTTGGTGGGCATCTAAACAGCTGGTCTGGACTTCCCTTTGCAACCCAGTCACAGCCAAGGGATTGAGACCTCATGCCAAGTCTTCAAAATGTGAATACTTAGTAAAGGTAAATGGACCCCCATACATCCTTCTCCTTAAAACAATGCTTCATTAAACCAACAATGTCAAAATGAAAGAAAATCATCACCATTCTGACCTTTGCAATAATATACAAGCACATACAAGCATAAGCACTTTTACTTCACTAATTAATTCTCTAAATGACATAAAGGCAGAATCTTCAGCTTCACACACAGCCAGCAGGCAGAAACAACACTGTTTTTCTTAGTCAGGTAACTGTGATAGAGAGGTGTTTCATTAGATTCATTCCTGTCTCTCAGTCAGCATGTCTGACTAAAATAACCCCGTAGAGCTGTAACATGTTTCAAGCTCAACATCTTCAAAAAAAAAGACCTTTGGACTTATCAAACTGATGATGTAATGTTTCGTGTATGTTTTTAATTTAGAAATTTTGGGTGTTGCACAACCCTAACCCTAACTGAGCTGACTAGTGTAAAATATCCAATTAATGGTGCAACAGTACCTGTCACTGATAACATATCTACATGCTACTGTTAACATATTGTGTTTAAGCATTTTTATACTCAGTAGGCAGAAAGACTCATGATATTCTAACATACAGTAGAATATTAGTGTTGTTATATTGTCACAAAGCTCACTACATGAAAATTGGAGCTGGAGGCACAGATTCCCTGATCCAACATGGAGGCTGAGTTGATGCATTGCTACCAAGCAGATCAGGTGGCATCTACTTGCTTATTAGTGGTGGGCCGATCCATCCATCAATAGTATCAATACCAACTTTGATATCGGTGTCAGATTGAAATTAGCATGATAGGATCAATTACACGCCCCCACCCCACCCCTTCCTTCACCCTACATAAAACTGCATAGGCTGCGATCGTTCCATCATAAAGTAGAGTTGGCTGCACGAGTACAACCCCTGTCATCAACATTTAGGTACACTCACTATGTGAGAAAATACACTAAAAATAAATGTAAATAAACTTTCCAATCTCAACTAAGGAATCACTAAGTAATTTTCCATGCACCCATCCATTATGTCATCTTATCCCGTGCTAAGTAGAAGTTCTGGAGCCTACCCCGCCAATG
>JAUBNQ010000025.1:2399325-2413158 GCA_032353495.1 Ctenopoma kingsleyae
TGTAGAAAACCCAACAGTCCCACTTGAGCAAGCACTAGGCAACAGTGGAGAGGAAAAACTCCCTTTAACAGAAGAAAACTCAGGCAGAACCAGGCTCAGGGTGGGCGGCCATCTGCCTCGACCGGTTGGTCAAACAAACACTATTGTTCATCTGTGCTTGGTAAAGCAAGCAAGATGATGTCATTTCCTGTTGCCATCTTTGTGTATCTGGAGAAGAAATTATTTCCAAGAAACAAAGTGACACTTTTCTAAGACCAAACTGGTTTGACTCTGACTACCCAGAAGAGTCTATGAGGTTTCTGGACACCTTCAGAGTTCGTGTTATAGTTTTAAAAATAGCTCTACTGAGTTAGAAACTTTCCCTATGTATTACTTTATGGGGTAACTGGAGAGTTAGCACTGTTGCTAGCCCCTAACGAGGGCTAGGTTTAATTGAACTATAGATATTTGCTCAAAGTGCATAAATACAGATCCCTGAGATCCACATAAATAAAACTACAGTATTATCAAATTTAAAGGCAGACCTTAACAAAATTAGATATAAGAAAGGCTCAACTGTACAACTACAACACAGAGAAGAATGGCTGAACTGGAAGCATCTTTCACATTTAATTTAGAAGCTAATGTAGTTTTTTCTTGGAAATGTGAACCAATAGCCTCTAGCCTCCTTCTAAAAAACAAAAAAACAAAATACTCTTGTCTTGAGACAAATAGGTACATGGCTGCACCACAAAGTGCATTAGCATCTAGCTTTATATAAAAGGGGAAGTAGTTATAATATACTCTTTGGCTATTTTGTACAAGCATTGTGATCCAGCATAAAAGCCAGCTTGAGAATGTGATGAATCATGTGTAAAGATATCATTATTTGTGGTATCAGGTTGTGATGTATGTAAAAACATTAAAGGAAGAGAAAGAATAAGCAAAGTAGTCACATTGGAATAGTCAACACGGCGTGTCACCTAGCAGACTGCTGCTAGATTTTGCTGAAGAGATTTTCAGGGGTCTGGGTTTAGTCCCAGTCTAATTCCCAGCAACTGTCCCAGTACCTCCTGTGGTTTAAAAATGACTTATACACAGATATTTGTCAGATGGCAGATGGACTACTCCTGGCCTTACCATGTTTAATAACTTGGTGATTTGCTCTGTAGGGATTTTCAGAATGAATATGTGAAACACTGAACTGACTGACAAAATGGAACGGATGATTACAGAAATGCCATAAATAAACCCACACAGGCTGGATAAGGGAAGAGACCTGTGTGGTATAATGTAAGATACATTATGTAGGTAGGTACAGTGGCTTCACGGTCCTACGTACATGGTCTGCAGGAGGCTCTGTGGAACCGTGCAGCCAGCCTTGGGAGGGAAGTTCCAAAACAATCCAGGCCCCATCTAGCAATAGGTATAAAAATACAAGAGACAAGATCTACTGTACTGGAGTTGGTGCATTGCAGGTGCAAAGGCAGTAATAAGATTCACAGAATTATAATAAGATTCTTCATGCAATGAAACTACACAGACCAGAAAAAAGTATTAATATGTAAGATAATAAGAGACAGAGATTAATAGGATCTTGCGGAAATGCACAGAAAAGATGGAAGGAAGGAAATGTGAAGGTTAGCCATTAATGGAAAAGAACCTTTTATGCGTTTGTGTGACTGACACTAGTCTAGTTTGTGTATTAAGTCTTATATTCAGTAAAAAAGAGAAGAAGCTTATAGAAAACCTAGCATGATGTTTTCAAAGCTGCATTAACTAACATATTAGCCTCTATTAGTTGCCAAAAATATGTTCAACACCACAGACTGTAATTTACATAAATGGCACTGTGGTCTTTTTTCCAATAGACATAGACAGAGAAAATAAGGTATATCTACATGTGAAACACAGTAATAACAACACCACTTTTCCAACAGCTCCCTTTCAGGGCCAACCTCCATAGAAAATGAAGCAAGCTTTGCAAGCCACACAGTTCAGCATCAATAATGCCTATGAATCATGCATAATCATGCGTCCTTACTGTTTTTGTGAAAGAAAATAGTAAAATATTTAATAATAATAATAAAATAATGCATAATATGCATTATTTTAGTGAGAGCTGGTATTGTTACTCCCTGGATCATGTACAATTTAATGTCCTGCAAACAGTTTTCAATCTTTCTGATTTTAGCTTGTGCTATAGACATCACTGTTGTTGGTGTTAGTGCTTTTATGAAAATTACAAAAATATAGAAAACCACCTCATCCTTTAAAGGGGCAGTGCAACCTTATTTTCCTTTCCTTTCTTGTAATGTAGACATAATAACATAGAGTTTGGCATATCATATTTAAATAGGTGATTTTCAGGTGACAATTCATTATGTTTTAAGAATTGCTTTTTGGATGTAGTTAACATTTTTGGCATATTATGATTTTTCTTATCTGGTATATTAATTCATTTGTCTTTGTCTTTTGAGCTCACTGATTAAGGCAAAAGAATGTGACAAGAGAGTTGCAAGCCAAGGACCAGACCAAGCGCCCGGACAGAATGGGGGGGATTGGGATTTCTAGTTTTGCAATTGTGTTTATTTCTTTGGATTATATTGTATTTGTGGTAGGTTTGTTCTGAGTTAAATTTACATTTTGTAAACTAATCCGCAATCTGTTATATTTATTTGCATTTATTGTTTAGTTAGTAATGTTTGTCTTTCTATCACCTCTCATTTCAAAATAGTCTAATCAGCTAGTATATATGCTCCCCTTTTATGTTTTAGTTCATTAGTTCGTTAGTTAGTTTGACGTTTATATTGCTTCTTTCTAGTTTTATTTATGTGACCTTTTTTTATGGGTCCAGTACTTAGCTGTACATTTGTCAATTCTGGGTGACCAAAACCTTCCTTTTGTGTTAAAAATCTACCTCTTACTCTCCTTGCCTTCCACCTCACTCCTTCACACTTATAATACAATATAATACAAACGCAGCGCACGCATCCAACTGCTGTTTTCTAAATAGACTGGTTCTAACCGCACATGAAGCATAGTGTGTAGTGCCCCTTTAAAAAGCCTACTTACTGTTATTGTATCTTAAGCTGTCTTTCCCTTAAAATGCCTCTATTCTGCTCAAAAGTCTAAGCTTGCTAGCTAGCTAATTAGCCTACTTTGCTAACATTGGCCCCTATTCCCACAAGACATTTCTTTTGAATCACATAAATTAACATCAGCTGAGTCACTTGCTGCATCCACGCCACGGTAGCCTACATAAAGAGAGGATTATCTAGCATGCTTGTCGAGCTTTCGTGATTCCTCACTCGTCTCTCCTTTATGTCAAATGTCCAGATAGTAACACAAAGCAACAAGTAGTCCTGTAACCTCAAAACAGTCCAAAGATTGAGACACAACACAAGGATATACTGAATGCTTTTTTTTTTTTTTGAACTTTCATTTCAGCTCATCTTTGATTTTATTTTTGTGTACAGTCATACTGGGTCTGTGTAGCTCATCTAGGAACAAAAGCAGGAGTGGATTGCTCTTTGTAAATCTATTTATAAATCCCAAGCTGAGAAACAGACCCACTCCCAAATGGGAAGACAGGCTCTGTTTCAATGGCCATTAAATGAGATGAAGGAGCAGCCGTAAGCCAGCAAGTTTTATAGCCTAAAAACTGAATGTGAAAAACACTCCCAGCAAGGAAACAATAAGGGGAGTGGAGCTCTGGATTCGACAGAGAAATTATGTAACAGGACCAAACAAAAATGGGACATTGACAATGTCGCTTTTACAAAGATTTTGAGTGGAATTCACAAATGTGGTCCCCATCAGGCTTTTTGACAGAAAGAAATACAATATCTGGATGTCTTAAAAGGCTTTTTTATCATAATATAGAAATATGCTGATTTTTTATAATTACAGTAAATTACAACTTACAAATAAGACTATTCACATACAATACAATCCTTTATATATTACAGCCTCAATCCTTCAGGTGTTGCCCGCAGCCCTCAACCCTTCTTGCAGGCAAATCCCAGGCACCACTTACACAAACAAGCCTGCACCAAATTCAATCAACTTTTATGATTTCCACGTACTAGATGCATCATTCAATCAGCTCAGATGTATAAGTGCACAAAGCCTCAGCAGCAGTATTCATACAAAGCCTGTCAAAAAATCCTGTCCTCATTTTAACATCCTCCTCCTCCTGCAGTCCACTGACAGCGTACAGGGGCTTAAATCTTACAAAGTTAAAATATTATGCTCATGCCAGCTTCTCAAAGAGGTTTAGCCATGATTTTGGTACAAAAACACTGGGAGATGCCCGATCATTTTCCAGAGCAACAAAGCTTTACAGTACCTGTTGTGTAGTTCAGAGTTTCCCCAGTCGGTACAGTCTGGTCTCGCTGTGTTTTTGGTCTTTGTGCGTCCCTCTGGCTACTATGGACTAAATGTGTGTATATCACCAAGTGTGCGCAGCTGTGGGCAGACTAGACGAAATGATGGAGAGAGAGAGAGGCAGAGTATTCCACTCTCCCTCCCCTTCCTGCTGATAAACAGAGAGCACGTGGCTTCACCAATGATGCAGCACACTGAAGATCACAGCTCAGAGAAGCGTGTGGGGGTGGGTGGGGGGTGGGGTGTAGTGACAAAGGGAAGAGAAGAGCGAATTGTAAAGAGAAGAATGGAGAGAAGGAAACATGAGTAAAGAGTGGAGTCTGGTGAAGTGAGAGATAAGTGTGTTTGTCTCGCCTGTGTGTGTTTATTGTGTTCTTAAAAGCAGGACACTGCGGCTCCCGTGTTGTCACAAATGCTTTTAAATTACTCATGCTTGTTAGAACATGCTGGCAAAGTGTGACTGAATTTATCCAAAATCTGAAAGTGTCGTCTACTGAAAAGCCAATTTTTACATTAAATGACACTGTATCAGTTTGCAGACATCCTCACACACACCCACACACAGCATCATCCATGCGTCCCTGGTACATCATTGATCAGTCCGTGCTAAAATGCTAAATTCTCACACAAACTACATGGCGGCTGTGGATAAGTTGGTAGAGCAGTCATCTACGAACCCCAGCGTCAACAATTCCCACTTCCTCCGAGCTACATGTCGAGGTGTCCAACAACAATTTCCCAAAGGGGATCAAAGTATGTCATTATTATTTTTCATTACAATACGATATGGCATGTATGCACAGTAAAAACAGATATTTTTGAAGAGATCTGTGCTGTGAACATGCCCATACCTTTATTTTCTCCAGAACAACAAAGCTTGTTTTCCAGATCAGGTGCCTGCACCGGCAGATGCTTGGTTAACAGGGCTGTCAACAGTGTCTGGTTTATGTCTTCATACAGTACAGGATGCCACGTTGTTTAGATAATGCAGGACGGCAAGGTTGGGGTTGATCTGTGTGGACTGTCACATTTTGGACACCCCTTCCCTTGGGAGGAGGTGATACCAGCAGCCAGGGTCTGAAATGAACACATGCCAAATGCCAAGTGTGGGTAGATTTTCCATTTGGCAACTATATCTCAGAATACTATGTGCTACACTGGAGAGAAAATGTTTATAACAAAACTGTAATGTAATAAAACACTCTCCTGAGGCTCTTTACTGCGCTCTGTTTCTTTCCCATTTCTGTGTCAGAATTTACCACAGCTAAAAATGGTAGCTGGACTAGATATTTCCCCTCTTCTTGTTGTTAGTAGACCTTATTTCCCTTTGTGTTCATTTTTTACATGAAAGGCAAAAGCTCATGTAGGTCATCCATGTTTTGGAAACAGTAATAATAGAACTTAGCAGAACTTGTATTCTGGATTTTAAAATTTATATTCAAATGCGGATTTAATTAATTTATTAATTCAATTTGCTTAACTTTTGTGCTGTCCATGCAGCACAAATGTATCTTCTTTTGGGAAGACTAGAGGAGAGTCAGCGGCATAGGTGAACAGCAGAGGTTGTGGTGGCCAGGAGGTCAGTAGAGAAGATGGTGGAGGTCAACGGGTGAGTAGGGAGAAAACACTGCAGAAAACACTGGTCCCTGTACCGATGAACCTTCCACACTAAACACAAGGTGGGTGTGTTGTTCAAGTGTAACAATAAGGTCAATCTTTCCACTGGTTGGCAAATCCTGACCACAAATCCAAAAGTGCTCATCCAGGTCCACTTCCAATGCATACACATGCATAAAGTCACGTGGTTAAATGTCCTTATCCAGTCATTAATCAAGAGGAGACTGATCCTATGCTGCCCCCCACCAGGAGATGTACTGGGTAGGAGCTCTCATGGTTGCATCTACAGTATATGCATCCTGTTTATTAAATTTCTTTAATATTTAATTATAGCTATTTAAATACTGGGACAAAAAGTAGGTTTGCCCTACTTTTTATCAGTTGTCACTATGTTTTGTGGTTAAAAAAAGCTTTGTTTCAAAGTGAAAACCAATAAAAGCTTTCCCTTCATTCCCACCACTTCTCAGTTACACACAGACTCTCAACACTGAAGCACATAAGCACTTTCCCAGATGAACCACTCAATATTTCAACTTTTACCTCTTTCCATGACGTCATGTAACTAATCTAGCTGTCAAATTAAGTAATTTCCATAATGATGATTGAAGTATAGAGATGTGATAGAGATCCTGATTGGATCCAGCAGTATCCCAAAGTGCTGCAAAATGTTATGTTGTGCTTTGGCAGTGGCACATGATCGCTTCTGATTTGGCTGTTAGGTTAGGTAATTTATCTTTTTAACTACTTTATTGATTCCCATGGAAAAATTGTTGTCGGACAGCTGCACATAGTTGGTGGTGCAAAAACGGGGACCCATGTTGGCTGAAGAGCCTGAGTGCTTTAGGAAAACCAAATTTTACCATGAATAATAAAGATCCCTTTCAAAAGATTATGCAGCATTTATCGGGTACATAAGACACATCATTGTTTGAAGTTGGGTACAACATTAACTTCAATGTAGGAGTAGTAGTAGTAGTAGTAGTAGTAGTAGTAGTGTAGTTTATTTCAAACATATACACATTCACCATAATTACATAACACAATTTCATTCTTCTGTTTGAAAAGTAGTAAGCAGAAGTATAAACTTATTTGGCCCTACACCTTTCATATTATATATTACTTACTTACTTCTAATTTACAAAAAAACCCAAAACAGAACAAACAAAACAACATAATTTCTTTCAATTAAATAATTATAATATAATATAATTATAATTTAACCAACCCTGCTATTAAGATACACATACTTTTTAACGTTGTTCTAATACTATGCATCTTTAAATTCAGTCTCCCTTTTTAGTTATGTCCCCCTTCTCTCTCTGTAAACAATTTATGTATTTTATTTGGAAGTAAGTTATTTCTTGCTTTATATATTATTTGCGTTGTTTTAAATTGAACCAAGTCTGGGAATTTTATAGCTCGCGTTTTTATAGAGTTCATTTGTGTGGTCCTTATATCCTGCGTTATTTATCAGTCTCATGGCCCTTTTCTGCTTTATATTTATTGTTTGTTTATTACTTTTGTATGTGTTTCCCCAGACCTCTACACAATAACTCAGATATGGTAGTAGTAAAGTACAGTATAATGTATAAAGTGCTTTCTGGTTGATGCTTTGTTTTCCCCAGCACGGCAATGCTCCATGCCAACTTCCCCCTGATATATTTAATGTGTGGTTTCCAAAAGATTTTGTTGTCTAAGATCACACCAAGAAATTTTATTTCTTTTACTCTTTCTATATGCACATTATCAACACATATTTCTACCTCTATATTTCTCTTATGGTTTCCAAATAACATAAATTTAGTTTTATCTAAATTTAATGACAATTTATTTATATCAAGCCACTTTTTAATGTTTTTATTTCCTGTATTTTTTATCACCTCCAAAACCTGTTGCAATTCCACGTCTGAACAAAAAATATTTGTATCATCTGCAAATAATACAAATTTTAATATCTGTGATACAAATATAAATGTAATTTATGTACATAATAAACATTTGTTTATACAGATCCTTGAGGTACACCACATGCAATATTCATCAATCTAGATTTATACTTGTTTATTTGTACAAATTGTTGTCTGTTTATTATATAGCTTTTTATTCAGTCCAAAATCATACACCTGAAACCATACATTTTCCTTATTAATATGTCATGATTGACAGTGTCAAATGCTTTCTTTAGATCTAAAAATAATCCAAGTGCATACTTCTTATTATCAATACATTCTGTTATTTCTTCTATAAAATCAATCAATGCCAATGCCAAGGCTTCATACTGATTATCTCTCAGCAACTTGTGTTTCTCTGTTTTTCTAATATCTTAGAGAACTGGGAAAGTATTGAAACAGGCCTATATTTAGTGGTGCTTATCTCCTGTTTTGTAAATGGGAATAACTTTTGCTACTTTCACCTTTTGTGGAAATACCCTATTCTGAAAAGACAAGTTAAAGTTTTACAATGCCATCAATAACATTCTTCAGTGTTATCATCTCAGTATCATTCCAGTCTGTACTGGTTTTATTCTTAAATCCACTAACAATATCATAGATTTCTTTCTCATCCACTGCTCTTAAAAACACTGAGCTATTATTTCTTTCCACATAATCTACAGCATCCATTTCTATCCCATCAAACATATTTCCTCTGCCAGTTTTTATTTTCTATAAAATACTGAGCATAATTATTGTTCATAGTTCCATTTTTGATTATACTATTTAATACATTCCACATACCTTTTGTATTATTTTTATCGTCTTTTAACTTATTTATAAAATATTCTCCATTACAAGTTCTCATAGTTAGCTTGTTTTTATATTTTTTTTATATTTATTTTATGATTCTGTGGTTCTATGGTATGTATGTAATGTATGTAGACTGCATGATAACACCTAATGAATCACAGGCTATGGATAAAACGTCTTCAGCTGACATAATCCATATGCTCCACTATAGTTGTATGTCTTGTGCGACCTTATCACATTTCATGAGGCATTCTGATTGATTGGTTAGTAGACGTAGGACGCAGTAGCAATGACATAGTGAGACAGCCTGAATTTTTGATACTGTCAGAAGATTGTCTCAGGCTATATTCAGTCATAAGACAAAAGAAGTCTTTGAGCCTTCTCACAGTGCAAAGAAGGGCCACCTACATGTGGAGCCTCACTCAAAACTATCGCCACATCTATTCATCTTTCATCTGGGACAGCCCAAAAAACGCATGGCATATACCTGCCATTACAGTATGTAATTCTTTATGGTCTTCCCTAACCATTTGCGCTGAGATCTTAATGAGCTCTGATGCTCTGAGCCACTAGTTATTACTCTGGGATTCCAGATTTGTTTACACCTCACTGCAATTTGCTGTTGTTGGTGTCACCAGCTAAGTGCTTCACCTAAACAAACCCATAGGACACTGTCTACACATGTACAGGTTGTACTGGTAAAAATGCAACATAAAACCTTTCATGAAATGCAGCATCAGCACCATATGCAATATTCATCAGATTTCATCTAGATTTATATATGTTTATTTGTACAAATTGTTGCCTGTTTATTATATAGCTTTTTATCCAGTCCATGAAGCAGACCTTACTTAATGCACAAATTAAAAATATTTAAGTACTGATATAGGCTGTCTTATAATACAATAGCTCAGCAGGTGCTTCTCACATGCCTACAATAGGTGCCCCCTTTTCCTGACTAAACAAAAATTTTGGCTCAGTTTGTTCATAGTTCAATCCTGTATCCTGAATTTCAGTGAGGCCGGTGTATTCCATATTACAAATAAAAAGAGACAGTTAGCGAACCAGCTTAGCATGATGTAACAAAGAATAAGCTTTGTGTTTCATGGGTTTGCAGCTAATAAATGGAAGCAAATTGCATCTACGTGTGACCATTATGCACAAACCTCTGTTTGTTTCAAAAGAGCCCTGCACATGTATCTTCTTCTCTCATGGACAGTATGACCTACTTAGCACACCACAGTCTGACTAGACAGCAGCTTCAAATGGATAAGTTGCCAGAACACTCTACTATTGAACTTGCCTCGGTCGAACAGCCTTTAACGATCACTCTGGAGTCTAATCTAATTTAAATATATTTGATTTAAATAGATGTATGACTCAACCCTTTATTCGATATTCTGTACTATGTTATGAAACATTTAATTTCATTCAGATAGAATTGTTTAAGGCATATCTGTGTTGTGTTCCAAAATGTCTAGACTAATTTACATTGTCACATACAATGAGAGCTTGTGTAGAGCATCTTGTAAAAAGAATTACATGATGCATATTTGAAAAATCATATATGTGTGTGTGTGTGTGTGTGTGTGTGTGTGTGTGTGTCTCAAAAGAACAACTCTGCCATTTTGCAGCTGTCATCACATCCATCCATCAGTTGCAGGACTCATACACTGCCATTCATCAGCCATTTTTACTTCCTTATTGTACTTACTTACTAATACTTATTGACATTCCCCAAATTCTTAATAGAACTAATATCCTATATTGTCAGAGAAACTGATGTTTGCCTGACAGGAGAGAGTGAGTTTGTGACAAGCAGGTTATTACTATATTCCATGTCTACTTACTGCATATGAAAGGACTCTGTTCCTGCTTGAATTCATGAATTCATATCTCAGGGAAATGTTCCCAACAGGACTTGTGTAGAGTAAATTATTTCCAAAAATTTTTTCTCAAGAACAAATGCTGGAAACTGCGGGGCGTTATCTTGTTTCCTCTAATTTAAAGTGGAGTATAAATAACATAAAATGAAAATAAATGGAAAGTAGAATACAAGTACCTCAAAATTGCACTTAAGTACAGTCCTTGGGTAAATGTACTTGGTAACTTACCACCCCTGGTCCTGTGTATGACGACATGCTAACAGGCTGTCAGTAAAATAGAAGCAGCAACTGAACCAGTACCCCTTCCTACACTGTAGACTGTTTTTGTTCTTTAAAAGCCAAAAGCTCAATCTCTGCAATTTCCTAATGTGTCCATCAGCAGTCACATATCCTGCAAAAATAGCCTGCAGCCTGTAGATCCAATTATTGTAGATTACAACATCAGCAGAATGCTTATATTACAAAATAAACTGTAAAGTTTTTTTAGAGTAAAGGTGACTACTTACTGTAAATGATGTGCGATGTTACAGGACAAGTTTTAAGTACAAGATAAGATTCCTTTTTTTGACACTTTTGTGTGACGTGGAATCATGTGATATGTGTTGACACGTGTCACTAGCTTTTAGATCAGTCTTGAAATTGTCTTGTTCACTGCCGGGAAAATTAGATATGGCCTTTCTGTCAGGGACTCATTCAATCACACAACCAACTGGGACCAGCTTTTCCACTGCAGCCACAGTGATTAAATGTGACATTTATGTAATCTGAATTAAAACACCACTTACACACTACCAAATATATAACAGTCTAATCTACTGAGAGAGATTTATTCATTAAGTCCAAAGAGATTATTTCAAGTTTTATCTCCACTGACTCCACTGATCATGTTCTAAGTTGTTAAAGAGGAAAATAATCATCATCATCTGTTGGCCCTATAAACATGACAGTGACAGTATGTCTTTGCTTTTATTATATATCAAAGAAAACTGAAAGTCTGATTCAATAATTATTTTTCCCTACAGTTCATCCATTCCTTAAACTATATACTGTATGCATAGTCAGCACTGGCTAAAAAGTGAGAAGCTACTGGCTGAATGTTCTGTACACTGACACTTTCTTACAAACAAACAGCGCAAGTTTTGAGAATCCATATATTTTTTGAAAACTCAGCATCGAAATTCAATCACCTTGTTGGTGTTCGCAAATTATTTTTCACATTCACACTCACATGGTTTTTCTAGAAGATTCTGTGCTGTGAAGTTTCTCAGTCATTCAGGTGAGTTTATTTGGAAGTTGAGTCATGGCAACTGGACTTCCTTCTTGTTAGGTCAGGAACCATTCATTGGAAAGTTTGTAGGAGACCACAAATATGTTCTCCAGGTTAGTTCCACTTCACACTTGACCTGAATAAGCTTGTCACGTGAACAATGGAAATGGGTGTGTGAGTAGATGTAACAGTCACACCTCTTACGACCACTCCCACCCCATTATAATATGGGTTGTTAACTATGCCTTCCTTTAAAGGGACGTGTATCCTCCAGGAAACTAACCTGTCAGATAAATCTGAGGTCTCCTACTAACTTTCTTCAGACTGATGAAGCTGCTTGAATGAGTAGTGAAATGTTTTAACCTAAGAAGAAGGAAGCCAAGTTGTATTGATTCAACTTCCAGATAAACTAATCGGGATGATTTCCCACAAATCCACCACACAGTCCTCCTTCTGAAACTGCGTTTAAATGTGTTCATGCTTTTATTATAAGTCAATCCTATATAATGTGAAGAAACCACAATTGTCTGAGAACACAGAGGCAGGGATTGAAAGCACTGCACGGCCCAGTCACAAAGCTAATACTCTGGCATGTCTATTCCTCTACATCTATTTCCCATTGATCCAGTTAAAAAAAAACACTCACTCTGCGAGTTACGCCACAGGAACTGCACAGTGTGTTACTGCCAACAGACAGACTGACTGACCCCTGAGAGCCTTGAACTGCTATTATTATGACTCATCATCCTGTTATGCTGCAAACTGGCCTCTGTAGATTTCTGTAAGTGTGAGTGTCTGATAGATAGTGGATAATTTAATGACAGAGTGAGCAAGGGAGGAAGCCAGTGAGTGAGGTCCTTGTAGTAAGCATAATGCTTTCATACATAAAACAAACCTGAAGCCATAATGTGATATACCTAACATGCTCGAGGGTTGAACAGGTTATTCATTCAAAGAACACTTGAGTGATTTAGCATTGCACTGCTGGCCTCTATACAAACAAGGCCTACATTACATTGTAGATGGTTCAATCTGAGATTTGGGTGTGTTATATTCAAACCCAGTAGTGCTGGTCCAACATCTGATCACGATCTGCATTTCTACAAAACAAACAACAAAGGTTTTTCAAAACCTTTACTCAGCCTGACACAGATCTCAGCATCAGCACTGGGCTGTGCAATTTTGTCATAGTGGCCAAACCGCGTAACTGCATGGATCACGTTACGCAAGTCCGAAAAAAATAAATTTGTTATAGAGAATGATGGCAGAAGGACTGACTATACAACTGTGACTGACATTTCTGAGCAAAAGTGGAGATACAGTTCGTATTTGCAGTCCAAAGTTTTCTGGGTTCCCTTTTCTGAAGGACAAATGAAGCCTACTGCCACCTGCTGGTGTGGAGAGTTATTTCTTCTCACACAGGTGCAGGACTTACTTGCTATCTGGCCATTGCCTGCAGTCTTTGCGATGTGTTCAATGCGCGGCGACAGAAGACTCTGCCTTTTTTGCCGCTACTTCTTTTATGACCACTTGGAGTGTCATTAGTAAGACAAACCAGATAGAATCAAACTACATCTATAAAATTTTGATGAATCAGTTGTATTAGTTTGTAGTAATGCTAGCCTACTTTTTAAATTGCTCTGATTGCTCTGACAACCTCTTTCATATTGGTACCATACATGTTTTTAAAAGGGACAAAGTTATCTGAAAACATATTAATATATGTGCACCTGACAGTTGTTTATCTTGCCTAATGGTAAAGTCTATGCCTGGCCGACTAAGCAGCGTCACTCAAGGCAATTTATAGGACTTCACAGTTCTCCCTGACATAATAAGCTTAGTCCAAGTCTCTCAGCAGCAGCAGCACCAATTCAATTCAACTTTATTTATATAGCGGCAATTCACAACATAAGTCATCTCAGGGCACTTTACAGTGTAAGGTTTAAGACCT